>JAOYMR010000010.1:16091762-16125756 GCA_025802075.1 Tenebrosternarchus preto | reverse complement strand
TACTCTACACAAAAACAGTGTTCCTCTGTGATTCTCCTCAATTCCCCCCTTACAGAGAGGGTTACTCTACACAAAAAGGCCAACAGCTGTGGTGGCAATACTGCTTTCTCATCAAAGTCTTTCAAGATGATCACTTGTTGTTTTTGGTGGTTTAGTATGTCAACTAATGCCTTCCAGGACTGAGGAGCTGTCCACACAGAATATCCTGCTTCAGGATGGGTTCAGTGGATAATTCAGGGTGCAGTTTCAGGAATTTCTCTGCAGTCTCAGTGCAGTCATGTTGGGAAATTTTCATTTGGCTGGGTTAATGATGCCCCACCCCTTATTGATAGCTCAGGTGTGTTGGTTTTTTTATCCTCTGTTCAGTCCGACTGATACGTCAGTCCAAGTACCTTCAGTGTTGGACCACAGATTAGTTCAGCCCTTACAATAACCATGTACATAAAGAATGACTCGGCAAAGTATAGGACGACCAGTGCAGGTCTTTGGAACAAAAACATTTCACCTCCTTTGGAGTCCAAGCCTCTCTTATTAGGTCTTCTTTTGACTGCATATTCAAATGGATCGTTGTAATGGATCATCTATAATAAGAACATCTGTTTCTTTGTGGTCAGTTTAGGGAGATTGAGAGTGGCTTCAATTCTGTCTGAAATTCATTTCCTGTTCACTCACAAAAGTGTGTGACCTCTGTATTCACACTTAACAAATTCAGAATAAAAAAATCAAGCCAACATTCAGCCAATCAAGTCACACTCCACTGGTCATGTGATAGCGATGCTTGTGGCAAACTCAAGTAATGGCTCTTTGGTGAGTGTATTAACTGTTTTATTTGCATTTGGAATGTTCTCTCATGGCAGTTGCCTTCTCGGTTCAGCAGGGAAACTTGTCTATTTTGCTTATTATTTTACAAGACAAGTGCAATTTGTTTTTATAAGATTCAGTAACAGGTAGTATCTGACACATTGTTGCTTCACAGATTTTTTAAGCAGCAAACAATAAACAATACCTGAACTTTTAATGAGGTGGTGACCATTAATTTTTTTTGTTTTATACAAACATGGTTTGTTTTTGCTAAACATTACTTACTGAGACAGTAATTCTGGTCCAACAAAAAAAAAAAAAAAAAAAAAACAATCAAAAATACAGTTTCATTTTATGCCAATAAATTAATAATGCACAGATTAATGTTCAGTAATGTAACTGTAATTGAACTCTTCATATTATGCTTACTAATGATAAATGATTAGCCATTTAAAGCTTTTTCTTTGTGTTAGATTTGTAATATCCTTATTTTTTCTGTGCTGTATTTGTGATGCTGTCAGGTTGGTATTTTACAGTCAGACAGGTGCCTATTGCATTTACCAACGACGTCTGAAAGTCAATGGGGCGGAGCCAGTGGTGATGTCACAAATCAAGTGATCATCAAATAATCATGTGGGGATTAGTATTATACTTTAATTCATGTACGTGGTTTTTTTTTGTTTTTTTTTGCTTATCAATTTTACATTTCATATTTAATAAATAATGCTGTATACAATCCTGCTGAGAACATAAGCAGGGAGGTGACAGTGTCAGTTCAGTCCTTCTGCCAGAAATGACTTCAAATGACCAGTTAAGGGCATAACGGATAAGTTTGCTGTTTTTAATGCAAACCCTATGTATATGTAGGAACTGCCTCTTGAGAGGGAGAACTTCACACAGAGTTGTTGTCGTCTACTTCGTCGTCTGTGTAATCTGTAACGAAGTCCTTTTTCTCCCCTGCCCTTTTTGTAGCTCCATAGACTCTGGGGCTTCTCTCTTGATCTGAATGTTTTCCTCCTCCTTTCATGGCAGCTTTTCTGTTTCTGTGATGAGGTGTCAAAAACAAGTCTTTTTTCTGTTTCTTGCTTCTTTCTCCTTCTTCTGAATAGTGTTTTGGTGTGGTTACTCCTCTGTATTTTTGGTTGGTAAATTTCAGATACTTCTTACCTTGATTAGACATCATTTTGATGATGAGGTGGCAGTGGTGATGTTTCTTTGATTGGTTTCAGAAATGTCACCTTTTTTGTCTTTTCCATGTCTTAGATTTTTCTGTTCTGTTCAGCTTCTCTTTGTCTTTTAGCCTTTCTCCCTTCTTCAGCTTTGTCCTTCCAACACTTCTTTTCATCTTTCCCAGATTCAACACATTTTTGTATGTCATAAAACTTCTTCAATACATGTTGGATCAAGTGCCACCCTAAGGCCACTTGGAAGAGATTTTAGTCCTTGTTAGTCCTGCTTTGTTTGATGATATGCTCAGCTTCTGAGGGGTGACTGTAACAAACTTCTTTTAAAAGAGTTGGCATGGTTTCTCGAGTCTGTTCTGTTCAGTCTATACAAATTATGAAATAATCTTACAAAAATGTCTTCTATAGTCTCTCTTGTTTTTCTCTTGGCTCTACTTTCATGGTATCTTTTAATCCATTTCCCCAGGAAATCAAGTCTTTTTGTAATCCAGATCACACCTGTGAGATTGTTAAGAAGTTTGTCTTCATTAATTGAGTCATTGTCGTCGTTGTTCGATACGGATGTCCAGTAATGGGCAATTTAATTTAGTCTTTAACTTGTAGTAAAAAGTCTAGAGTATTAGCTAGTTTCCAACAGTCCACCCTTTCTTTAACATCAGTATAGTGTCTTGCTCTGGGTATGAATCAGAAATCAATTCTCTGAAGTTCTGCCACCAAGGGAGTTATCAGAGTTTATCATTTATGCCCCTCAGTATCTGATGTTGCTTTATTCCATCTTCAAAAAGCTCTTTTTTCACCAAAAATGGTTGAGAAAAATGTGGTTTTGTCCCTTACTAGATTCCTTTAAGCGCCACTCCTTTTCCCATATAATGGGCTCAGACATATGCTTAACACTTGTCTTTGTGACTGTGAGGCCCGGAGGGTTGCAAGAAGCCGACAGGACTCACGTGTGAATATATATGAGAACCGCTTTATTATCGGTTTCGTTTTGGTAAACGTTACACAGACAGCGACAAGGACAGCGACACCTTCAAAGACCCACAGCACATTGTGATACATACACGCTTTTAAACATTCCCCCTGACGAGACACAGGTGCAACGTATCACAAACAAAACAAGCTCATTCACACGCGACGCCCACCACTCTCGAACATACACATACGCTCATTCATACAACACGACAACAGAACACACCTCCACACAGACACGAGACGGGGGAGGCGGCCAGGGCGGACACCGTCACAGTCTTTCAGAATCGATTGTCATAGTTTTTGCTCCCAGAGGTTTCATTGTTATCATTTTTGTCAGTAATCAGAAAGTTTAGCTCTCATAATTTACAAAATAAAGAAAACAAAACCTATTAGTAAGGCAATATTATTTTGAGGTTCTGAATAAAGCCTATGGTGATGTGAATGGCAGAGTCTGCTAATGTTAAACACAAAGCCTGAAGTTTGTGCAATTGCTGATGCTAGTGGTAATAGGTAAGGACGTTACTGCAATTCTAAATGCAAATGCTGCTAGAAATGCAAACATTAATGCTAAATACTAATGAAAAGGCTAATGCTAAGTCATCAAGAAAAGATTTCCTGCAAATGCTGATGCTAATGCTAAGCTAATTTTATGCTAACACTATGCTAATGCAAAGGCTAAATGATGTCTCAGGAAGAGGAAGTCAGTTGGCCATGCACTGCTATGAGAAAGAGAAAGAGAGAGAGCGAGAGAGGGAAAACAAGAGAGAGAGAGTGAAAGTGCTGCAACATTCAGACTTGTGACGCCAGCATCAAAAAGAAAAAAATCAGTATTTAGTTATGCTTTTACTGTGTTTTTTATTCTCCTTTTTAGACCACTGAATAACATAACACTGCAAAATAAAACAGTGTTCAGTCAGTATTAACATAATAGCATACTCCCGATATAAATGATACGTAGCAGTGAACTCCAGACATAAATAAAATGTGCAGAAACTCAACTTCAATCAGGCACACATACAACAAAAATATAACCACATCTGAAGAGCTTACACTCACTCACACACATCCCAGGAATACAAACAGACCATTAAGCTGACCGTTTCACACACACACACACACACACACACACACACACACACACACACACACACACACACACACACACACACACACACACCACAGATTAATATAATCAGCACAGGGGGAAAAACAACTTTATAATTCACAGCAATTAATGAAAAAAACCCACAAAAATGCAACAGATATAATCATCAGCTACCAGCTATGATACAGCGACAGACCAACAATGTAATTTATCATACATCCATTAACAATGAATAAGGATCATTAGTAAACTTAGTTAGGACTTGTTATATGCAGTCATATACTCACATCGTCATACAACCGAAAGATGCATATCTTACTTCTAGCTACTTCTTAACCAGAGAGAACAACTAAATAATAGATCACAGTGACAAACATTTAATACAACACACAAACATATAAGGCCTTTTCTATAGACAATACTGAATGAAACCCAAATTCAGCATTTTACTGGTGTGGAAACTACTGAACTGCCCATAGCTTTTCCTACGTCAGGAATTTTAACCACCTGCATCCACATGCTTTTCTTAACACTTTTACTTTGATGTAATTATGCAACACTCCACTGAGCTTAAAACCCACTAAAAGCCTTTACTGGAACAGCACACAATTATCTTTCTATTTTTTAAAACCGTTGGTTTGGTGCCAGGAATTTTCTCAACATACACACAGTCAGAATGAAATTCAACCCACCGGGTGAATCTGCATGCCTTCGCTGCAGTTAACCTCTGAATTACTGACTGAATAATGGACACACACACTTAATTCCACGGTGCTATTCACAAACCGGTCCCCAAACAGGTAAAAAGTTCTCACTTTGTCTGTGTCATGTAGTTCACCTGACCTCAGTGGGACCTCCCCACTGTTTAAAGCTTCAGAGTGTACCTGCAAATTATAGTGACAGGGGAGGTAGTTTCCAACCTAATGCAGAATGTTATTAATGCATGTTTGCTCTTAGATATGAACTCTGAGTTTGAGATGAGCTGGGTCTTATTAGTGAGATTCACTGCCTCGCTCTCACGTCTTGGAGTGCGTTTACCTAATCTCTCCGATAATGATGGACACAGATCAGCACACTCCCAGTGCCTGAGGCCACTTGTAAGGTCACACACACACACACACACACACACACTTACACAGCTCAGTTCAGCGTTCCCTCTCATGTTACATTGTATAAGTATGCAAGATAAAATAAGAAAAATTATATTCTAATTATTCCACACTAAATGCAGGTAATGGTGTGGTTAGACCGGCACACTCAGGCAGTAAACATGTTGTGTTGATATTATAGAGTATATGTGATCTTATACTGTGTTATATATGTGATCTTATACTGCGTTATAGATGTGATCTTATACTGCATTATATATGTGATCTTATACTGTGTTATATATGTGATCTTATACTGCGTTATAGATGTGATCTTATACTGTGTTATATATGTGATCTTATACTGCGTTATATATGTGATCTTATACTGCGTTATAGATGTGATCTTATACTGCGTTATAGATGCGATCTTATACTGCGTTATATATGCGATCTTATACTGCGTTATATATGTGATCTTATACTGCGTTATAGATGTGATCTTATACTGCGTTATAGATGTGATCTTATACTGCGTTAGTAGGTAAAACTTGAAAATAATAAAAAAATAGTTAATTAAATTTATATTTATCTTCTTTCTGATCTTATGTTTGCTATTTTCTGTTGCATTCTGTTAGTTGATGGTAAAAAGTCTATTTTTAAATAAAAATTCAGTGACTACTGATGCTCACCTTTTTATCCAGACACAGTGGAGTCTTGTAGATGGAGTTTCATTGCTACATGCTACATCACCACTCTTTGAAAACTCATTAGCCATGTTACAGTTTGCTACCTCACAAATGGATGTCTTTACTCCATTCACTCCTCTCAAAGACGCAGTCTGAGGCTGGAAAGCAAAACTACACGGCTTAAGAAAACCGCTTCAGACTGTAGGACTCTCCCAGAACACATTTTGAAGCTTGGCCATCTGATTCAGTGACACATATATAGGATAAACTGACTGAATAATATATGCACTTGTCCAGCTCTGGGATAAAGTATGTTGGAAGGAGGATACGAAGACCAACCTGTTACTGAACGATGGAATGAAAATGTGGAGAAGAGAGGAGCTGCTTTAGCTTCACAGCACACGGCCTCATCCCCTAAACACACCAGTGGAAGCGTGTATGGCTGCTAGAAGCCCTGGTTCACTTGTCTTTACTGACGATGTGACAGCCTGGTGAACTCTGAAGTGATACTTCAACCACTGACATCCAACGACATCCTCACCTTTCGGCATAACGGTGACCTGAAAAATGCTACTGAAGCAATTACTGTGTTTTTTGGAATTTTCTTCCCTGGTCAAAGTCAGTCATCCAAACTGAAGCTCCCTAAGAAAATATTTCACTGACTGGAGACTGAACTGAAAGGCCACAAAAAGCTCCCAAAACAAGGAGGAGGTGAAAATGGCCTTATTACAAGCTTGACAGAGCGTCACCAGGAGTGTCTGGCAATGTGTTTGGGTCACAGGCTTCTGCAGTCATTAACTTGAAAGTAACTTAAAGCAAGGAGAAAACACCACAACTTTATTTGAGATTTTTATTCACTTTCTTATGTACAAATAGAGCTGGTACTATCAAATTAATCCAGTATGTAAATGCATTTGTTATTATTTTCTGTGAATGCTATTAAATGTGTATGTGTATAATAATTCTTCCAGATCATTCCGCCAGTAATTCCTAGATGTGTGTGAAAGTCTGTATATGTATTTTTTCTATACACAAAATATTAATCAGTGAATCAAATTGTCCCACAAGAGGGACACACAGACTGATGCAATACAGAACAAAATTATGGCAAAAAACTCCCTAAATCAGTAAAGTATTTCCAGAAGCAGTTATTTAGCACGTGATTTATGGGTTGTGACAAGACATTTCATATAGAAGAATCTGTGCAAAGTTTTTTCGGTCCTCATCACGTTAATCTTGCTCTTCCGGGCACACAGCATACACATGCAAACTGTCTTATGAATACTGATGTGAACTAGGTGGTCTTTCGTTGCAGAAAGCTTACTCTCAGTGATCAGAAAGCTGGTTCATTTCCCACCATTCTGAAGGGCATTTCTCGGGGAAGAAGGAGGCCATGGAGACGGCTCCTCCTAAAAACAGTGAGCGGAGGGGCGTCCTTGGACAGGCGTCCTTGGACAGGCGAGACACTAGAGGGCGGCAGGCGCAGGACGAGCGCCTTTGGGCACGCTGGGTGCTTCTCTTGTCCTAAAGACGAGTGCTAAGAACAAGAGAGAAACAAACAGGAAGAAAAAAATGCTTCTGAGCTCAACCCTGTCTCAACAGTACCGCTGTCTTCCCTGGACAGGCTCGGAGGTGTCAACGACGTCCCCCAATGCGCTCAAGACCCCTGCTTGCTCCATGCCTTCTCCAGCTTTGGTATACATAAAAGGACTTTAAACAAATGCTAATGTGAGGGAGAGGAGACAGGTGAGGATTGTTAAGGTAAACAAGGCCCTTAACAATCCTGGTGACAGTCCCCTTGTCGGGGCACAAGGTAGAGTGGGAGGAGCACATAACAGAAGCTAATGGCTTCTGATTACTGTCCAGTAAGATTAAAGTTAACAACTATATACTTGATATATACAGTATTATGTCAAGTGTCATTTATATATAAGAATATATAAGAAGTCCAATTTATTTATATAGTGCATTGTCTCAAAGCAGCTTTACAGATGCCCGAGTCCAAGCTCCCAGTGATCAAGCCAAGGGTGACAGTGGCAAGGAAAAACTTCCTAAGTAAGGAAGAAACCTTGAGAGGAACTAAAACTCAAAGGGGTGCGGGGAGTGGGGGTGGGGTTATCCTCCTCTGGCCAGTACTTGTGTGATTATAAATATGTTCCTGATATCTAGTAGAAACGTACAATGTGTCTTAGTTTTCCTGTGATTACTTTATATATCAGACACAGTCCACAACAGGTCCTAGCTTATATCTTTAGTTTGACCATCATGCTGTTTTTAGACTGTAAGCAGAGACTCCAGCAGAACTAGCTATGACAACACAACTAAAAAGGGAGAACCAGGAGAAAACACAGACATGGTGGGAGCCCTGGGACATAAAGCATCCAGACAAACACTGTCACAAACTTGAGTGAACTTGTGAAATGGGAGTCTGGCAGAATCCAAACATCCCAGTTAACCAAAACACTTCCCTGCCCATGAACCCCCTAGCTCTGCACCTTCAACTACAAACACTATTAACAAAATGCCTGAGTAAACAAGTATGTTTTCAGCCTAGACTTAACGACTGTGACCGTGTCTGATTCCCTAGCACTAGCTCGAAGGTTGTTCCATAACTGTGGGGCTTTGTGAGAGAAATATTTCACTCCACCACCATAATTGGAACTCCTGGTAAATAAAGATAAAATGTGTAAAAAAGGTTATAAGAAATTCAACTTTTGGTGAATTAACTTAAAAAAAGTGAGAAATCCAACCTTTAGTTAATAAATCATTTCTTATAGTGATTTTTATAGCCTTTTTCTTACATCCCCTCCTTTTTTTACCAGGTGTGCCTATAATTGTGGAGGATCCTCTGTGTACTAGTTAACTTTGCCAAGGTTTTTTGAAAGGTTATGATATATAGCTATATTTTTATAAGTGTGATAGGAAGCTGGTATTATTTTTTCCTATTACATTAAGTTAGTTCATCGTTATTTCCATGAATAACTGACCTGGTAAATAATGTTGAAGAGTTAGAAGTACATACATAATGAAATCAGAAGAACATACAAATCACACTGGTGACACGTTGGGTGTCTTACTTTTGGGTTACTTTACTTTAAAATAACTTCGATTAAGACAACAGATAAAACTTTGATTCAGGAGAAGATCTTTAAAAAATCGGCAAACGTCAGCGCACAGCTGGATCCGCGCCTTCGATACTGCGCCCTCTGCTGGATACCTAAGAATGAAATTCCCTAGCTGCACAGCTACATTTAACAAGGCTCTGAGGATATAGGTGCGTCCAAAGCCAAAACAACATAAAATGCCAGCGCAGAGTTAGGGCGTTCGCGGTGGAAAGTTGTGAAATGAAACAGATGGAGAGCAGTTGGCTAGCTCGTGCTTCAATAATGCACTTCAGCCAGAGGATCAATAAGCAATTTGGCATGCACGGACACCTCTCGCGACCCGCCCGTTCTGCCAGCGTTTTGTACTACCGCCCGCAGGGTGACCTTGCTATTCGGCGCGCGGAATGACTCAGCGAAGCCGGGGAGCGTCGGACGGACGCGGAACGTCGGCAGGAGCAGTCAGGCACCGCGTACTCGCTGTGTCGCGAGCCTCACCTCCAGCTAAATTAAGAACGCACCTTAGCAGCCTGTCACGCATAAACACGGCCTCCGCCTCGCCGTCCGCACGAAGCACAGAGGCTGAGCGGTCTGTAGCCTGCAATGTAACCACATCAAATGCACCTACGATTTTGCTTTTTCAAAAGCGGAGAACACAGTAAGAGGTCCTATAAAGGCTATGAGAGGTTATAAACCTATGCTGAGTACAGACGTAACCAACATAAAAGGACAGACTTGTTTATCTATTATATAATTTCCTTGTTAACTGGGTTAAAAGAAGTCAAATTCATTCACCTAATAGCAGCACTTCTAACATATTCTCCAGATGCGATGATAAATATCAATGCTTAAACACGAAACGCTGATGTTCTCTATTGCATGCAAGTTCAAGAGTGTTATGAGGAAAATCAGGTGTACCGTTTTTTTTTTTTTTGCCGCAGCCTTAAAGGGACGGAGGTGTGGAATGCAAATTAGTTTGGGCTACAGCTTGCGTTTTCGCCCTAACAAGGCGAAGGAGGCAGAGACGCATTCTTATGACCTGTACTCCCACAGTTCCCTCTGTCGCTAAACACATTACCCAGAGTTCCTGGTAGAGCCTCCGTTGGGAGCTGACTGACCTTGAGTGCTGTATAGACTTGCTTTAATTGACCCATCTTGTATTTCATACTTTATCCCACCACTAAGATCATCATCTTTATTACTGTGCTTGGCTTACATTCACAGGCCTGGAATGTGCAAATTCTGCTACATCAACAGCAGGAAAACGAAGGGAGCTAGTGGTTGGACCATCGCACTCACAAATAAGGGGAACCCTATTTGAGGGAGTCTCAACCTGCGGCAGGCCTGGGCAAACCGCCGGTAATTCATCAGTTACACTTGCCTGTGATATTTGCGTAATCATTTCAGGCCTGTATTCCAATTTCCGCTGCAACATGTGTTTTGTTAAAAAAAGCTAATCTGCTAACAGGTGCTGCCAAGGATAATTCGAATGTAGAACATTGACTGTTTCCAGGCTGCTGTTGTAATCTCAGATAGTTCAGAATCTCTTTGATGGCAGCGTAGAATAAATCATGCTTAAAAGTTGTGTGAAAAAGTCTATGAGCAACAGCTTTCCTTAATGTCATTATCTCTCACAAACGTGCAGAGCGTCGGGTATCTCTGCAGGACAAACACTTAAGCTCTTGACAGCTGTTTTTTAAAGTGGAACATTTGGAGGATGAGTGAAGTGAGTTTAATTGCTCATAGGCACCAGCACGTCAGACGTGATGAGCAGGTAAGTGAGCCGAAGCCCTCTGTGTGTGTCCACGTGTGTGTGTGTGTGTGTGTGTATTTACATATGTGTGTGTATGTTTGGGGCTGTAGATGGTTCTGTGAGACCACAGAACCACAAAATGATAGTATGTTTGTGATTAGCTGCTGGTAAAATGGGGAATATGCATCTAGATTAGATGGGAAAAGCTGAACATGGAGTTCTAGCAGACATATTGTGCTCCCTCCTCGTGTGTGTGTGTGTGTGTGTGTGTGTGTGTGTGCGTGTGTGTGTGTGTGGCTGGAGGGGGAGGTGCTGCTCTGTATTCCTTCACTGGGTTCTGCCAAGCTTACTCAGCATGTTTGTGTTGCTGCTGTCAGACAACTGAAGGGGGGACAAGACGGTCTCTCTTCATTTGCCTCCCCTGCACCTCCTCCCCCCACCCATCAGCACCACTGCATTCTCCAGGGGGGCAAACAAGCTGCCGAGGCTGGATTTCACATTTACAGCCACCCCATTTGCGCGTGTATCTGTGACGGCTACAGACATGCCCTCAGCATTGGCCTGTATCGGTAATGACATCTCCCGTATCAGTAATGACATCTACTGTATCAGTAATGACATCTACTGTATCAGCAATGACATCTCCTGTAAAAGCCCCATCTGAGCTTATTGTGTGGGTGTGTATGTGGTTGCTGCGCTGTTGTGTTGATGGATTTCCTGAGGAAACAGGAAACCTTATGAGTGCTTAGTGTAACTTGCAGGAGGAGCAGTTTTCCCCACCCTGTAAGGGCATCCATGGCTTATCCATATCCTCCTCGCCTTGGGCTCATATTCTTTACAAAGAGAAATTAATGGGCTTGGCGTTGAGTAAGTATCTCCTCTCAGACAGCAGTCCCCGTCAGCACCCAGAACTGAACATTAACCGCCAACAAATGATGAAATCCAAACTTCCCCTCACAACCTACTGATAAGAGGCTGAAACGGCAGAGCAGTCTCTCCTCACACACACCCCCCCACACACAGACACAAATCCACACACAACCACTCACCCACACTAACCCAGACACACTGCCACACAAGCAGCCACACGCACCAAAAACCACACACAACCCAGCCACACACACACACACATATAACCCAGCCATCCACACACACACACACACACACACACCCCAGCCATCCATCCACACACACACACAATATTTCTGTACCCATAGACACATTCACATTCTTCCACTCCTAGCCCTGGTTACCCCCCCAATCATAACCATCATCATTACTATTAATAGCACACTCCCTCACTCCTGGAATACCTTATCACTGCCTCCCACTGCACACACACAATAAAAATTACCAGCCACAGCTGCCACCGTAAAACAACAAAAGCACAGCCCTCCAAATGATGTCTCACTTAGAGGTCTGACTTCATGAGCTTTTAATTAAGCATTATCTATCACTGTTAATTAGCTGTAGGCCACTGTATCAGTATGATTGTCTGTCTATTGCAGTGCAATGCTTACTGGCTTTGAGCACTAATTAGATGTTACAGCTCACTGATCCACAAAACCTGTGGTTCACATGGATCAGCCCCCATCCAGCCCCCACCTCCACCTCCACCCCAGCCACACACACACACACACACGCATGCACGCACGCCTCCACCCCAACACACACACACACACAAATGTGCATGCACACACACACACAAATGTGCATGCACACACACGCAACACACACACACACACACACACACACTTCCCCCCAACCCAATATATATATATGTAATAAGCTATTGCTTATCCTCAGTCAGTTTATATTCTATACCATCATAAAGTCCACAAGGGCACTGATGATCTTAACTGATACGTATCTGACAGTATCCAGTCAGTTTTTTTTTTCAGTTCTGATTTGGACTAAATGAATTGTTCCCAGATTGCAAAAACCATATGGCTCCAGTTGAAGAAGAACTCCAGAGATCTGAAGCACATGTTCGCCTTGCGGTGTTTCACCCTGCTGTCCCAGTGTAACCTTAAACACCACGAATGAGACGCGTGTTAAATGGTGCAACAGCAGTAAAGACACTGAGGATTCACACACACACCCGCCTGCACGCACACACACACACCTGCATGCTCGCCCGCACGCCCGCGTGTGTGCCCGTGCGGGGCTGGGGAATCTGCCAGTGTGTGAACGGGAGCAGCCTGCGGTGAGGAGAGCTGGGTTGCAGGTCATCATCAGCTCTTTACCCTTGGTGGAGAGAACAGTGTTCTGCAGGCTCCTTTGAGAGGAGCCGTTCTCCTAAAGTAGGACAAGGAGAGAAAATGACAAACTGATTTCCATCTCAGAGCTGCCCTCCACAAGGCAGACACAGAGAGGGGGCGGGTGCGTGTACCACAAACAGCGAGAGATTAAACTTATACGTGCAACTCCCACAGTGGACATTACTAATTTAATAGGAAGGTACTGTGCAAGAGAAAACAAGGCCATTGCATGCAATAAATAAAGCAAATGTTTGATTTATAGCACTAAGTCTGCTTAATTACGGATGAGCTTAGCAGAAAGATGTAAGTGGGATAACTCTCTCCTCACCAGTGGAGCTCTGTGATATATCGTATTACAAGTGCACCTTTTTGCTCTGGGTGCTAGAAGCAGCTGTCCTCTGTGGTTATGTCTCCTTCACCGTCTTTCTGACCTGTGGCTCTTTAATGGAGATCTCACTGACACACGAAAGGTCACACATGACGTTTTACACAAAAATGTGCAGGAAATATTGATTTCCAGCTTGCAAAAAAACAAAAACAAACAAACAAAAAAACCAAATTAAACAGAAAAAAAAAATATCAAAATTTGATTAGAGTGCGTGGTTACAAACATGCAGCAAGACAGGACAGCTTCATTGAAGTGTGCGACCCACCACACGGAGGAGGCTTCCGTCTTTGAGATCGTGTTTGCCATTCACCCGCCGTGAATTTCTGTTTGCGAGCAAAAATAGACATTTAGTTATTGAAGATTTATTCTTTATTTATTTATTGAAGATTTAACGCAGCGCTACCGTTACAGCTCGAGTCAGCTCGCGTGACGGACCGTTACGTCCGAGTCAGCTCGCGTGACGGACAGTTATGTTCGAGTCAGCTCCCGCTGACAGGAATGGCTGCAGGATCACGGGTGTTCCCATTCCCCAGCGCTCTCACTGGCTCGTCTCTTTTTAAGTCCGTCACTGTTCCTACAAAAGGGACAGAGAAACGAAGTGGCCGTCTCTAAGGATTTGCACTCGCTTTAAGTGGAAATGAAACTGGCAAACAGAGATATATCAGCCCATAAATGCTCAATTACTTTGAATTACTACCACTATTAAATTGTAATAAAAATAGTCCAAATAATCTGGAAAAAACCACAAGGTGTTTGGTTAAAGTGTAAATCATATTATTGTTTAACATTTAGAAGAGTATGTTTAGTTACCACCCACCCAGCAAGACTGAAACAGAAGGTTATATTTAGAAATAATGCAATTTACATTAATGGACAAATAACATGCTTGTTGAACACTTTTTTGGCGTGTTACAAATGTGATTGTGAAAACATAATATGTGCCTCCAATTCATTCTGAATTAGATCAGGTTTGGGACCCCTTGTACCCTTTGAACTGCATATACAAAAACTTAATTTCTATGACTTGTATCTAAATGCATTGACTGCACATCATTTATCATAATCAAAACATTGCATACAACCATGTATTTAATGGTATTTTCAAGTGTTGTTTTATTGACAGAAGAAAACAAAAATGTAGATCAGTCCAACAAATATCAAACTGTAGACCATGCTTCCAAAGAAAGACTGGTTTGTCTCTTGTGCAGTGTCTGGAAAGAAGGCAAATCTAATTCTCCAACCCATTTAGGTGGATGGTAGATACGCTGGTCATGTAAGTGGCATGAGAGGCTGGTGCTCCTTAGGTATGGAGGTTTGACAGGCTCAATGCTCAGTCCGTCTTCTGTTCTGTCTAGACGTGATGAACACATTTTAGGAATTCAAGGAAATTTCACTTCTGCTAGGCTTCAGAAAGGAGCTTCAGAGTGAGAACCGGTGAGGTAGGAGAGCATGTTCAGTTATTTGCCAGCGTCCAAGAGCAAGTGCTTACATGATTTCTTCACTGTTTTGACATGATCTTCCAGCACTTTCTTTATACAGTCCCTGTTAATAAATGAAAACACACACACACACAAGCAACATCACCTGGACCTTGCAGCTGCTAATATAAGTAAAAAGTAAAGCCGTATGGTACAAGTCAAATGGCCAAGTTAGTAAATTGTGTGTAGAAAGTCTGACTTAAATAATAACAACAGTAACATAGAAGTGATGCATAAAGCTATTATCCAGGTTCCTGTTTGGAAACAACACAGTCCTGCTTTCTTAAGACCCTTTACATCATAACACTGCAGTGTGAATGCACACGATTACTCCAACCGTCCAGACCCTTAAGTAAGCACTAAGCAACAATTTGCAAATACATAGAGTGCTTATTAAAGTAACCTACATGCAAATTAGCCCTTGAGGTGTGTGTGTGTGTGTGTGTTTGTGTGTGTGTCTGTGTGTGTGTAATTACAGCAGGATGTTTAGAATGCATTCTCAAAGGGCTTGTGTTCTTGGAAAAAAACAAGCTCGCCCCCAAAGTATTTATACAATATGGTAAAATGGGCATCTTCTAAAGACCAGAAACAAATTGATAAAAGGAAGCTTTGTTTTAATGAAAAATACTTTGTGAGGGGAAAGTAAAAAAAAACTAACAAAAAAACATTTGCTGATTAAACAGATTAAGCTAATCTAGATTGAAACAGCCATTCTGTGTTGTGCCACAGTCTTTATCCAGTAGGCCGTAAACATGCACTGCAGTGTGTTATAATGGTTATATTTGCAGTGTGTTATAATGGTTATATTTGCAGTGTGTTATAATGGTTATATTTGCTTAAACCTTCTACCGGAAAACATGCTGAAGAATCACTCACCTTGCACTATGGTATTATGAGTAACAACAGCATCGCATTGGTTCCACAAGAAATGGAGACTCTTTGACATGTCATGAAGATGTAACAGTGCCCAGTGCAATAACATCCAGTGTAACAGTGTCTGGTGTAACAGCATCTAGTGTAACAGTGTCTGGTGTAACAGGGTCCAGTTTATATCACCATTTATATCACCATTTATATCAGGACAATAAATATGGGATAGATAAGAACATTCCAAAAGCTTCTGATGACAGGGAAGGTGTCACCGAAAGAAGCTGGAAATGACTCCATTTTTCCTCATTGATATACAGTGCAGCCTGTTCAGTATGCTGCTCCTTCAGTCACATTACCAGTGATCATGAATTTTGATTGGCTGTAGGGTCTCTCCCAGACAGAATTACTTGCGCTCCTTCTGCCCTGCTCCTCCAACTGCATTTGCAATAAGCCTCTGAAAGCTCTCTCCACCTCCTCACCCCACTCCCTGTGCCGCTAGGAAATCTGTGTACAGCAAACTCAGCTGTGCTTTGCAGCTGTCCCTCCCCTCCCCCCCACCTCCCTCACCTCCCCATATCATCTCTTCAATATTTTGCTGCAACCCCTCCCACCTCAGAGTGATTGAAACATTTTTTTTTATTTTGGAATTGCGTAAATTTTCGCTGATTAGAATGGAGTGGCACGAACCAGAGAAGGTGTTTGCGATAAAGGTTGACGACGAGATGCGCTCCGGGAATTACGTCCAGCTGAACAGTCTTCATAATAACCCCATGTGCAGCTCCTCCACACGAGATGAGGTTAGAGGGACCTCTTATCAGGACACAGGCTCCATCTGGGGGAGCTCGAGAGAAACATTCAGCTGCTGGGATCCATTTCGCTCGAAGAAATTGGTCTCATTTTTGCATGACTGAGGGGAGGATCTCATTTTCTTTCAAGGTGTTTCATTACTTTTGTTTGGATTATTATTATTTTTTTAATCCCTTGCAGACTTTAACCACTGAGATCCACGCTGTCTTGCTTGAATGTGAATTTTTTCCTATCGGAGGACTAAAATAGTCAGTTTGAGCAGGTGTAACTAGATGTGAAGGAACTGAGATCTGGACAGTAATATCAGAGGTTTTTCACAACATTACTGAACGTGGTCATGAATTTGTATGCTCAACTAAAACTGGTCTAATGATACAACATTTTCCCCTAAAAATAACTGATATAGTGAGAAATTAGCTGGTCTGAACCCTCCTGCAAACATAAACGTGAATCCTGTGCAATCCTGAGGTCAGCTACATCGCTGTGGCCATCTGCAGTAACGTCTCTCCTCTGTGCATTTCGCTTAACAATAAAGACTACATCAGCTGGGCTGGGCTCTATCTAGCTCTCCATCACTTGTCTGAACGGATTCAATTTGCCATCTGCGGAACAGTTCTTTAAGTCGGACTGCACGGCCAGTCAGTTGTGGTTTGGAGATATTAAGAGACAGAAGTGCTGGAGCGCTATCTGATGGTTTCCCTTTCTCTCTCTCTCTCTCTCTCTTTCTCTTTCACTCTCTCGCTCTTTTACTCTCTCTGTGCACTCCTGATCCTCATATGGTACTGACTGACAGTAGATCCTTATTACACACAAGTAGGTGTGAACTTCCTCAAAACAGCTGCTGTCTCTTAGCGACGTAGTATTGACAGGTCATTGATTGCATGTGTGACCAAAAACATTTTGAGAAAAAAAGGTCATTATTGATTTGAGACATTTCTATCCACAGGCAGAGAAGCCTACTACAGCAGAACAATGCTTCCATGCTGGTTGCTAAGTTACCATTGCTACTACAGCAGAACAGTGCTTTCATGCTGGTTACTTAGTTGTCATTGCTACAACATCAGAACAGACTATTATTATTATTATTATTATTTATTACAGTTCTATCCACAGGTAGAGAAACCTACTATAGCAGAACAATGCTTCCATGGTGGTTGCTTAGTTACCATTGCTACTTCAGCAGAACAATGCTTCCATGCTTGTTGCTTAGTTACTGTTGCTACTACAGCAGAACAGAGTGTTATTATTATTAATTACATTTGTATTGTGCCTTTCTTATATCCATGGGCACTCTGCTTTTGCATCCAGTCAACACGCACAAGTACAGCCAATCACACACAGCATAGTCCCCCTGAGACTGCACTGGTCACAGGGAAGGGGAAGGACAGCCATCGCTGGGCACGGCGACAGTCATCCACACATTCACACCAGGACAATTTAGAACAACCTAAGTTAACGGTAACTAATCCCCTTGTTTTTGGACTGTGAGAGGACACAGACATGGGGAAAACACAGAAACTCCACCCAGCACTGAGATACAAACACATTAACCACCAAGACAAACATCCTACAGCAGAACAACACATTTATGCTGGCTGTTATTTACTCATTCATTCTTGGAACGACTTAATCACAGGGGGGTCACACCCAGGACAGGGTGCAAGCCCATTGCTGGGCACCCAGACATACACACAGCAGGAGTAACCAACTTACCTTGACCTACATGTTTTTTGACTGTGGAAGGGAACTGGAGCACCTGGAAGAAACCAGTGCTGAGAGAGGTAAATGTGCTAAACACCAAGCCACCCACTGCAGCAGGTGCTTGTTTCCAAACTGTACTTAGAAAAGTGCTGTGGTTTTGACTGAGCTCTGTGAGTTTGAAAAACTTTTGGCTTTGAGATTTTACAGTAGTGCAGATAGCCAGCTCCTACCATGTTCCTCTTTAGCACTGGACTGCTTAAGGGCAAACCAGGCAGCTCAGCTAGAGAGCACCTTGCATTAGAGTTTCATAAGGCTCTATTGTAGTCTCTTAACAAGGGCAAACAATATGTATGGACAAGCGTTCTCACTCCTTTATACTTGCCCAAAGCCATTTAGCAAAACAGAGAATATAAGATGTATTGATATAAGAGTGTGGAAGAGTGAATTCAGAGGAAAAATGCATGGAGGTGGTGTTCAGTATTGTGAATCAGTGTGTGGATTATCATGTATTGTGGATAATAACATGGCTTAAATCCAATACTGGAGGTTGGGAGATGATGTGCTGGTCGTTTGCCCTGGCATGTCAATAACGCGTATTCTACAGATGTCTTGGTACAGCCGAGGATGGGATGTTCTAGCATGCTGTCCTGGCTCTGTGGACACTGAAGTATATGCTGCTCTTTCATAGAATAACTAATCAGTGTCTATTTCAAAAGTCTCCCGCTGTGGGTTTCTTTTCTATATACTGTTTCAATCCACATGGAGATTGTTGTTTAGGTTCATATCCACACAGTGGCTGGGGAAAAAAACAACTCAAGCAACATCATTATCCTGGCTTTTTTAAAAAGTCTGATATTTGTATTGAGATTTTCTAGCCATATAATAAATCCCTATTTCATGAAAAAATGTTCCAATGACAAATAGTACATGTTTTTATGCATAATTGACTTTTCTCTGGAAATATTAGGCTCATTTGATTGATTTTTTGACCCTGCACAGGCAATTTAACTTCAGTTTTTACAATGGAACAGACAGTGATTTGGGAACACAGTGGAAATGTTTGTTTTTGTAGACTTTAAGCTTCAGTTCAAACATAAGGAACAGGTGGGTCCTTCCATGCTAGCAGAGCGCTAACAACACATTTTCACTATATGCCAGTGGTGACAGGGTCACAACTTGCTAGCCTAAATTTTAAGAGGCACAATGACTCGCTGGTTAAGGCCAAATCACTTACACGACCAGTAATAGCAGCTTCGTGTGCCCTCGTTTCTCTCCTCATGGAGCTAGTTTGGCCCACTTAAAGCCAATCGTTTGGGTCCAGTTTGGTCATTCCCTCGATGGCATGTTATAAGTCTGTCTATTGCAAACATCAGATGGAGTTCTCCAAGGCCACTGCTCATGGGGGGGTATTTGAGTACTGGAGGCTGTCAGTCCATGCTCAGCTGTTAAATTCAGACCACTGTTGGCATCTTTGCGTGCTGTAAAGGCATAATGTTTAAATGGAATCCAAGTCATGGGATAAACGATGCATCATTCCTCAGAGACTGTGATGTGGAGAACATTAAAAGTGCTGCGGCACTGAGATGTAATTCATGGGATGTTGCACAACCTCTGGCAAAGCACCTCAAAATGCACTGGGCTAATATTTGTAAAACTACTGTAACCAGACCTGTTTCTCAACTGTAAAATTGAACAAGACCGTTATCATTAGTCACACTTTTACACAGCAAAAACCCCTAGTGTTGAATCAACACCACAGTTTTTGGATACGTCTAGTCAGACATGATCACCGTTGAATAATTCACCAACATTACAGTGTGCTTTTTGCTGTGTACACACATAAACATTCTCCCAGTCTTACAGGTGTCATGGTTTCCCCTATTTGGCAGTTTGCCATGTGGTTCTGTTTGTTTTTGTTTTCATTCTGTTTCCAGGGTGATAACCGCCATGTGGTTTGGTTTTGGTTGTTTTCTCTGCCCTTGTCTCTTGACTTATGAATCTCCACCCTTTATTCAATACCTGTGTTAATTTCCTGTGCTTAAAATCCTCTTGTTCTCCTGTCTTGGTGGCATTTATTGTGGTGAAAGTTTGTTTGCTTGGTTTATGTTTTGTCTCATTAAAGCTTAGTTCTGTTGGATTCGTCCTGTTTTGGTGTTTGTTTTCTTCCTGTTATGCTCAGTTTGTGTTTGTTGTTGTTCTTGTATTTTTTCTATTTATGGGACAAACTCCTTGTCCTATAACAACAGGGGGCTTATAAATCTACAAGCATCTATTATTTAAAACCTGGAGTCTTAACAGAGCTGTTCTGAATTTACTCAAAAGCTGCAGATATCTAAATTTCTTTTCAAAAGAATCTTTTTTTTTAAAAAATCAGTTTTTCTTGGAGAGAACAAGTTGTATAAGGTACATTAATTTGGGAGGCTAAGCATGGAAAACAACAACAACAAAAAAACTGTTCATGCGATTGATGCCTCTGATCTTTTCTGTGTTAAATCATTTGCATGATGCCAACTCATCTTGTTTATTATGAAGACAGAACCATATGTTATAACAGCTGCAGATATATTTCATTGTTGATCCATTTGATTAAATAATACGATAGGAAGTTCCTACATCTTGTGCTTTGTTATGAGCATTTGTTTTAGCAAGTCTTGCTGGGTGTTGGACTCTGGCAAGATGTTTCTCATAATTGATACCTGATCACTGCATGGAAACAACATTGTCTCTGTAAATCCAGACATAAAGGAGAAGTCTTGATTGCTCACGTTCAGTCTACTTCTGAAACACACCTGCCGCAGGCACACACACACACACACACACACAGAAATTCAGCTCATCAAAGACTATCATCATAGGCAATTACATTAATTGAGCATTCTATTATCCCCTTCCCCCATCCCTGAGTTTCCCTGTTCTGTAATGGCAGGAAACACAGGGCTGAAGCCTGCCTGACTCTTTATAATTGAGTCTGATAGCTTTCAAGGAGGGAATTCTGTGTGTCCTTGGTGTATATTATGCGCAATGACGTGGGCTGATAACATTTTCAATTACACCAATGGACTGGTATGCAGCAGCTGTGGACTATGGAATTTTCCTAGAGAAGTTACTTTTCTGTCAGTATGTCAGTCAGTGGAACGCACGTCAGTATGGAGGGTTTTAAATGGAAACTTCAAAAAGCAAGAAGAAATAGCCTAGTCAAATCATAAGCTGATTATGACCACAGGACAAGTACCTAAAGGCCAGTAAGAAACTGTCAGACCTTTCAAGGTATTCACTGAAGGCCCAAGAAGAGATTCAGGTGATTAAAGCAAAAGACGTGACATTTCAAATGCTTGTTATTACTAGTTGGCAGAAATGTAGCTTGAGTTAGAACTGAAATTTAGAAAGAAAAAATGCCATGGACTAATGTAGCGTCAGCCGGCAAAACAAATAATAGATTCCATCAGATAACAGTCCAATGAGTTAAAAAGTGATTATTAATTATGACGATAAACTGGCAGAAACCAAGATCTGGTATAGATGAACTCATCTTTATCTGAAACTTTGATTCATTTCTACTTTAAGAAAAAGTTCCACATTTACTTGGTACATTATAATAATGCAACGAAGTCGGAAGCTATTTAACCAAACCTTATTAGATAGACAGAACATAAACTAACTTTAGGGATTTTAAGAGTAAACATAATTTTCTTCATATTGTCATTTTCTCACTGCTGGTCAACAATACGTTGGTCTTATCAAACCTTTGCAGAAGATACTGTATATGGCAAATACCATTAAGACTGTCCCATCTATCATGAAGCAGGACGGAAGTGTTAAGTAATGTCATGCTGATGCGTTTGCCCCCTGAGGAGTAATTACCCTTGCCGATCCTCCTTTGTTTTCAGGAACCGTCTGTAATTGAAAGCAATTCGAGCAGTCAGCTAACATTACGATGCGGTGGCATGAAACAGTGTCAGATGACTTTTCGTTACTTTCCCTCTCCTTAGATGAGTCCCCCCCCTCTCTCCGTTTGTTTGTTTACAAGCTTGAAAGACGCTAGTCGGTTTTACATCGCGCACGAACACTTATCAAAATCCAGTTACGTTTTTACTGACAGAGATCCAGAGGAAGGCTGTAATGAAAACATGCTAGCAAATTGCTGCGTGTCACGGGGGAGCAGAACTGCTTTTGCATGGTGTGGAGACAAAACGCAAATGGATGAGAAATAACTAACTACAAAGTGTGTTCAGCTATTGATGGTATGACTTTCTTTTCCGAGGGCAGAAAAACGAAAGCAGATATGACAAATAAATGACTATGAAATTTTTAGGTATAACCCCATTGACATATAATTCAGTTTAAGATTAAGTGTTAAAACAACAATTAGTTATTGCCTTGAGCAGGCAACATTCCCGAAGACATTGTTCATTGTTCACTCTCGTGGGTGAGCCATCATTACAACTTGTCCCCAGCTTATTACTGCAATACACTTCTTATGGTTGCAAAACATCTGGGAATAGTATGGTGAGTATATTAACAATTTGCTTAATTAAATGACAGACGTAATCTGGTTGCACACTGCTAACTCCTCATTACAGAGGCTCGCAGCGTTGATGTTATTCCTGGCCAACCAGAGTAATGTAGACCTCAGACAGATTGGTCTAATGGAACTTTTGGTGGGTGTAGAATAAAACAATAAATATAACACATAAGGGAAGAATACCTGCGTTTGTGTCCTGAACCTGGTAAGACACATTTGTGATCATCGTACCTAGTATGGTCATTAAATTAGGGCTGTCACAATACCAGATTCTGACTACATGATTATCATTATCCAAATAATTCTTGATAACAATGTTATCATGATATCTACAAAAAAGTCTAAACAAAATGTGTACAAAATGTGTACAAAATGCTACTACCCCTTTAAGAGAAGCCCCTCCCACCGATCATGCCCTGGTCATGCAGGTGAATGAGTTTTGAACAGCAGAGTTTAAGAAAGAATTGACATTTGTGATGTGCATACATGACCTAAAGTAAGTCATTGTCTAATTTATATATATGAGTTAAACACAAGTGCGTGTTGTTAATAAGATATTTATTAGCCTACAATGCATGATCTCTAATGGATGGCTTGCAGTGCCAATAGCCAGCCACCAGGGGGAGGCAACGAGCCAGGAACTACTTAGAGCTCATTAGCCTGATCCTCCTCAGGTGGCTCCACCTTATATAAGCAGCTTCGCTAAGTTAAGTGTTTGCAAAGCCTTGCTGTATTTCACTGCTCTGTCTGTCTTCTCCTGTTATCCATCCCACCTCTGAGTGGTTCAGTCAAGGCATCCAATATAACATGGACCCAGGTTCGACTCTCGTACCTGGCTAGCTTCCCTTCAGTTTAGACCTCTTGTGTCTAATGGATGTGAGTGGGGCCCAGCTGTAAACCCATCCCATGTAGTTGCATGAACCATCTGCCCCCTTCAGGTTCCCACCTTAAACACTACCCTCCCTTCAGTTTCCACTTCTACCCACTCTTTCCCAACGCCCTAGTAGTGTTGTGGGCTGAACTGTGCTCTCCTGCTGCCTACATTCCTGGTTTGAACTCCTTTTGAACTGTGCTCTCCTTTTTGGGTCACCCCAGTTTGATTATAGTCCTCCTCAGCTGATTTTCCTTTTTTTTTTAACTCCCCTACCTTGCTCTGCCTCATCAGTTTTTGGTTCCCACTAGGAGGGTTTCCTTCTAGCAAGGAAAAACCTAGGGGCACAGCCCACTGTGGTTTGTAACCGCTGATCACCATAGAAGCCTTGCTGCCCCCTTACATGATCTGGTATTAATATTAACCTATGATACACCTTTGACCTCCCCGCCACTGGGAGAACTCAGCACTTTGGTTTGTGATCTGGTATTAATATTAGCCTGTGGTGTGTTATCTGGTATTGAAAGTTTGCTACTTGCCCCAGTATTTCCAGGAGTATTTATATTTATAGGTGGTTTAGTACTAACCTATTCATAATTAAAGTTGTTGTTTATGTGAATCTATGTGTTGATATACTTGTTAAGATAAGTGGTAAGATACTAGTATTATACTAAGTATATAATTTTGCTCTTTCCTGTTTTCATTCAGACTACAACACAACTCATTACCTTTACCGCTGATATACTTGGAGCAGTTCAGTGTTTTTTTTTTTTGTTTGTTTTTTTTGGTGCTATCAATGGAAAGATGATGGCATAAAATCACATAAGTTCACAGTGTGAAATTTCTCATCCATTATCCTATCTGCTATTCTGGTCACTGACAAAATTCTTTAAAACTTTCTCTGTGTTTCAAGTGTTCTTCGTGAAATTTATAAACTTAAAATTAAATGTCTCATTTCCATTAAACTAGCAATCACAGCACTGAACCTCCTCGCTCAGTAGGTTAATCGTTCCACCACAGGAATCTGAGGCCCTCAAGACACAAAGAAACTGTTCTGCTGCTTCTCAAATAAAGACGGACCTACCACAGATCGTGCACTCAGGAGTGAGGTGGAGGTTTTTGAGAAATAAAAACTCCAGGATGCCAGAGACACTGTAGACGCTGTAGACACTGTAGATGAGGTAAAGTTGATTATTCCTGAAAAAGAGAAATTCATGTAGGACATATACCAACTAAGTGTAGCTGACTTCAAAAAAATATCTTAAGTCTGCCTATAGGGCATTAGTTAAGTCTCAGTAGAACTTTTCCTGTATAAAAATAAAAGGGCTGGTATTGAAGAAATCCCCTTCTTCTCTTATGGTCCCAGTACACTTATCTCAGTCAATTCATCCTGTTTCAACTCTTATTCACTGCATTTTTTTCTTCTTCTTCTTCTTTAAAATGATACACTTGCACATGAGGCAAGTTTCCAAGTAGGATAAAATAATTAAATAAGTGAGAAATAAAATAAATCCCTGGATTGCAAAACAATCGCCCCATCTTCCTCTAAAGCTGCTTTGTGACAGTGCCTGTTGTGATGAGCACTAAAATCGAATTGAACAAATCTCATTCACTGCTGTTCCTTAACAATGAACAATACCTGAAACTAATTCAAATTACATTTCATATTTTTTCATAGTTTTATTTTCCCACCAGTATCATTAAGCCTTCCTAACAAATATTAAATATTGTAACATAAATTGTGCGTCATCGTAAATCTAACAGGATAAAAATTGCCACACCTCTTCACTTGAATAATTTGCCCTAAATTAAATGTCTTTTATAAAACCTATCAAACCATAATTATGAAATATTTTATATACATTTATATAAACTGTTGTCTTTCTAGACGTACACAGAGACACAGACAGGCAGACACACAAACAGGCAAAAAAAAAACCCAAAACATTAAAAATGCCCTTTTATTTAGCTTCAAAGATGCAGTGTGTACCCAACTAGAAAACCTAGTGGTCTGAACTGTAGAGCAAGCACCAGTGGGAGTAAACCACACTCTCTTATTCTGTACACATATTCAATATCAATATAACTTAAACAGTCACCTGAGCTGACTGACTGCAGGGATCAAATGGAGTCAAACTGAACAAATCTGCCAGGAGCAGAGGCCAAGGAGGCCCCAAATCCTGCAATGTGCATTTTTGGTTTTCTCCTACTGATATAAACTTGCCAACATAACCATTAGAACGAGCAGCAGTCCCGTTCTGTCTTCCATGAAGCACGTTCTTGATCAGAAATGTTATATTTGGTAGACTAGTGCTGTCACTACACTCTTATCACACAGCTTTGAAGATTCTTCTCACCCAGGAGGGATGCTCGTGGTTTTTTTCTTTTTCTTCACATCCAGGATTTGCTGCACAAACGAGAGAGAAAATGGCTCTTTCAATCATTATGGCTTTTCCAAACACGTTGAAGGAATGGATTTGGATAGACTTTCAGTGTCTTGTTCAGGGGGAAATGACCTACGTCTGAGTCATAACGGATGAGTTACAAATCTAAAATTTGCACTGTAAATGTACGAGGTAATTTTTGGCCCCGACTAAATGATTAGAACCATGAGAACGTTTAAATAATGGCAAAAATATAAATGACTGACATTTCCTGAAATTTAAGTTACTTTTCCAGGCTGTGAAGGAAACAGAAAAAAAATGGTCAGTGTTCTGTGACTTTTCTCAAACGAGACACTGTGAGTTAACATGACTACACTATTACTGCCAAACGTGCTCTTATGGTTTTATAACTTTTTCTTACATAATGGAATAAAGCAGATCAGACTGCAGTAGAAGCCAAAGTACATGAGCTTCCTGGAGCTAATCATCAGCTTCCCAAACAATTTCACTTTGAGCACTTCAAAGTAAACACACTACACGCCCCAACCAGGTCCCCTGCAAACACACTGAGCCACTGCTTTCTAGGAAAGTAGCTGAAACTCCTCCTCGTCTGACTTAGAGAATCCTTAAAGCTGCAGTAAAACTCTTTTAAAGCTGCAGTAAGAAAAATACTATTTTTTTTCTGCCCAGGTTGTCATAGATGATACCGACAGTTATCTTTGTCAGGGATTGGGTTAAATGTTTAGTGAGCATGGAAACATGACCAACCTTCTATTGGTCATCCATAATCTTATCATGTATGTTATAAATACATGTACACCATACACTAGGACATGCAGTGCAAACAACCTGTCTAGTATACATAAATCCCGAGTAGAGAGGCTGAGAGTCAGTTGGTAGTGAGCAATATGCAGTGAGCTATTAAATATACTGTGTATGCCTCTGTACACAGCAGTATTAAAATGACTAGTAATTGTAGTACAGGTGAGATTGTCTATGTGAGTTATAGCTGTGTGTGTGGACCACATGACACTTTACTGAGTTGATACTGACTGTTCAGCAGTGTGACGGCCTGAGGGCAGAAGCTGTCTCAGAACCGGCTAGTTCTGCATTTTACACTTCAGTACCATCTGCAAGAGGGTGGTAGCAAGAACAGTCTCTGTCTTGGGTGGGTAGCCTCTAGTGATCCTCTCTGACTTGTAGTTCCAGTCCAGGTAATGGTTGGGTGCTCCAAACCGTGCTCTGCAGGGATTTGTGGGTGAGAGAAGTGCAATTCATGAACAGCACAGTATGTGGAGAGCACATGACAGAGAGTGGTGACAAAAACAAACAAACAAACAAACAAACAAGAAAGGTACAGGCAACACAGGAATCACAATGCCAGGAGGTAACCATGACAATCCATTATAAAGATTATACCTGTGTTTATGCACAACTGTCCTTTCAAAACTCAAAACCAAAGCAGGAAGAAACTTGGTTGGGTTTCCTCCTAACCAATATATTTAAATTTATGCAAATTTATGCTGTTAGGGTGAGAAGGTTTGTCCACACCCCTTCACAGGCAAACTCAAGGGGGTGAAACCTCAACAGCAGTAGGTGTTTCAGTATAGTGTAGATGCACTTTTCTGACATAGGCTACTTATATGCTAACATAGAAATATAAATATGATAATGTATGAGTCCCTGCATATGAACCCTCCCTCAAAGATGCCTATTCGAGGGGATGCTGAACTGTACTTGAAAATTCACTGTTAAATAAGCATTAATGATTTAATTAATGATTTCATTGTTTATATCTATGGCATGTTCTTGCCCTCTGTGGCCCTAAAACCTCCCAATTAATTTTGCTTCTTTTTTTGTGCCAATGTCACAACATGTCACTAATGTATAAAATGAGGCTCTGGGAGTGGAGCTTTATCTGGGGGTGGAGCTTTATCTGGGGGTGGAGTTTTAGCAGGAAGCAAAGCTACATGCAGCACAATACCAGCAAAGGGTTAAGAAAAATATCAGTTTTTAACATACACATACATTTTTAATATAAAAAAGGTTTAAGTAGGCTTAACTTTGCATGAATCTATAAAGAAGTATGTCTGATTTTTTTCAAATACAAATTTTATTTTTCTTTATATATTAACATTGATGCCTCATAGCAATATTGTGTAGTTAAGCTACTTTTTAGGGCAAAAAGAGATGGGTTAATGCAAAATGGTAACTGTAGTTAATGTGTTTGTTATACCATCTACTAATACAGAAAATGTACATGAGGAGATTATACAGCCAAAAGTAACATGAGGTTAGATTCATTCTCTCAGACAGTGAAGGTACTGAGGAAGACCTTAGTGACAGCAGGGATGAATAGATGCCAGAATTAGAGAGGAGTTTAAAGAGGAGTTATGAAGTCAGGAGTTGAGAGAAGCGTATGTGCAACTGTAACATTCGTAAGGTGAAATTTGTGTGAGGTTTTTGAATCAAATATGACAAATCTGACCTATGCATGATCTAATTTAATGCTTCTTGCTTTCTTTTTGAAGGTGATGGATTATCTGCTGATACTGAGCATTGGATGAGATTCTGTCTTCCCTTGGGTACGTTGTTTTCTGAAAATATTCTGTAAGCCATCATAATGCAGTTAAAACTATATGTTATGTGATACCAGCAAGCCCTCTGAGATCATTATTACAGACATGGGGCGTTGCCATGGGACTGTGATGAACACGTCCTTATTTGGGTTGCCAGGCTCCCTCGTATTCCCTCGTATTGGAACAAAGTCAGTTCCAAATAGCAGAAACAATGCCTACCCACCTAAACTTCAGCATCAACCAAGACAGAGGAAAACTCTGATCCAATCCACCAAATACAGTCCACTAGTTACTGATCTTACTGGAAAAACTGGAGCAGTAACTCCTAGCAAACCCAAGGAAATAGGGCCACAAGGTCCTTAGCTGGTTCTGATGGTATCAGAAACAACCTTGACATATTTACAGCAATAGTTGAAAAAACCCTGATGTACCAGATCTCAGATATAAGCCTCAGCTTATATTCAAGCAAAATAACCATGTCTTCTTCAACAGTTGGTTCATAAGCGATCCTCTTGTGCTCCCACAGGCTCAGTGGGGAATTCACTGTACAATTACCAAGCAGTAACGTGATAAAGAGCAAAAGTAAACAGGACAAGGATATTTTCAAAGGAAACTGCAATGATTGGAGAAACCAACCTACATGCAGTGAAGTTGGATCACAACTGCTCAGTTTGCCTCTGCTAGGTGACTATAGCTGGTGCTCACCACAGTCACTGAATTTGAGAGGTGGAATGGTAAGCAAAAACTGATGACCAAGGTCTTCATTGCATTGCTTTACACATTAACAACAAAAAATACAAACAGAAATTTGTGAACTTGTTATTAAGTACTTATTTTAAAGGACCAATATGCAATGTTCATAACCAAAATATTGCAGAGAGTTGTCTGGCTCCACCCCCTCCTTGCCAAAGTTGAAGCTCACATGGGTTTCCAGATTGAGGACATTGAATGTGAATGAGTGCAAGATGAGCACACCATTCATTAATCTCTAACAATGTCAAGCAACAATGAGTCCTACACTGTATGGTGATCAGTTAACTGCAGTGTCATGAACACTAATCTGATAAAAAAAAGATCCATAAGGCACCAGTGTGAATTCACTGTAAAACAAAACAAAACAAAAAACAAACCAAAAAAAGATTTGTGGTGTGAAAAAAAATTCTCTAAGGATGAGAGGAAATTAGTGAGAGGAAATAAACTCATCAGAACATAAGAAAACTGAGCATATTGGGGAGTGATGTTCCTTATGCTTCGATAGGTTCGATCAGGTCACAACCGACTGTTGGGTGGATTCTGTATTCTATTCCTGTCTTTTCTGAAGATTCTGGATCTGGAATTGCTTGGCACATGACAAAAAAGCCTTAGAGCTGAAGAGGGCAGAAGCAGATCTGTTAAATGATAACATTGTGTTGGGAGTGAATAGAGGGACAACAGAAAACAAACTTGATAACAAAAGAAAAAATGAATGTATTAGATCTAAGAGTTTTCTGATCTTTGCAAGATCAACTTTAGTTTCTCAATGTTTAATTCTTAATTTTCTTGTGTCAACTTTTTTTAAATACATTTTCTTGTGTAAACTTTTTATAGTGGGGGAAGGTGACTTGCATATCAAGGCATAGAACTGCCTTGATAAGATAAAATAAAGAAAATAAGATAAAATAAATAAATTCTTAAAAATGTATGAGGAGTAAGTTTTTCCACAAAATAATGTATACATTTGCAAAGGTTTTATAGTTTGCAAATTTTAAAGCAGCACATATTAGTTTACATGCCTGGTTGGCTATGTCTGGTAGCCAGAGTGTTCACGGGAGGCGGGCCCTCCAGCCAGATGGTGACGCCCACACACACACACACACACACACACACACACACACACAAACACACACACACACACACAAACACACACACACACTCCCTCTCATTCATGTTCCCTAATTCACTCCCAATCACCTGATTATTAGTTCATTCCTGACACCTGTTCCCTATTTCGTTCTGTGTATTTAAGGCCACAGGTCCTAGTTGCAGATGCTTCACGTGTTTTATTTTGTAGTTTAAACAAAATACACACACAAACCAAAACACTATGATGACCATATATTGTTATGAAAATACATGGAGTTGGAGTCACTATTTTCCAGGCCCCAATAACATATTGCTCAGGTTATCAGATAATATTTAAGTGATTTCACATTTATTTCAAAGTAGTAACCTACTGCACTTGTTGCAGACCTCTACTGGGGTATAAATAGCTAAAAGGAATATGCTATAATCAATCTATTTACCAATACCTAGTTAGAAATTTAACATTGCTGAAATTTGACCACATCCATTGATTCAATCACCAAACTGAATAAACCTTTTTAAACCAGGTATGTGGTTTTTATTAAATAAAAATGGGCATGAATAACAATATTTGATTTGGGCATAAGAATTCATTCAACATGTAGAATAATTGCATTTATAAATTGAATCAATTTTAGAGCCAAACATGCAGTTTCTGTTTTAAATTTCAGCTGGTTGTTTCTGAGGTAATAAACAGCCTTGACTGGTGGTAGTTAACGTTAGCGTGTGTTAGTGTGACTGTGTTAGCCAGCAGTTGTCAGGAATGCTTCATCGGCTGTGTCGCAATCAGCTTCATCGGTTGCTTCACTGCTGCCTTGATAACCCAGCAGCCCATGGACCAAATTATGTAAATAAATGCTCAAATGCTGATGCCTGCTAGCCTCGATGCCTACTAGTGGCCATGCTAAATTAGTTAAGGCTAGTTAACCTTAGCTGAAGATCAGTGCTTACCTGTTCAGAAAAAAAAGCCAACTTGACATCCATCTTAAAGTATCTTAAAGTCTCTAAGCTCTCTCCATCTTTCACGTGCATTGCCAATGTGTCTGTTCACGGAGCCATTTAGAAGCCATTTTTTTTGTCACATAGAATCTAATGTTAACTCTCTTAATCCACTAGGTTTTCTTGCTTCCATGGCTGCAGTACGCTGCATTTGATTTATTTAATATCTGGCAACTTGAGGTGTCTAAATGGTACTGGGAAATGGGCAGTTGGCAGGAACACATGGCAAAACACAAACAGACTTTCTCCTCCAGAAAGGAGATTATGAAGCACTTGTTGTAGCACTTGTTGTCGGAAAAGCCTGTATTTCAACTTAGCATGTTTCCTTTGTCTTTGTTATAGGAAATATCATTGGTCATTTTATGACTTAGTATAGTAATACCATTATACACATGTTGAGATGTTCCTTATGTGTGCAGAGACATTAGGTTTTGCATAATGGCCTGGATAACCTTCCTCCTCCACTTAAATGTATATTCCATAACAAAAAAAAAACCTTAAAGTCCATTTCATCAGACATGTCACTGGAGTTGTTGATTAGGCACACATTCCTCCATTGTTATTTTGTTACTTTTGGCCCATGTCTTCTCTGGAATGGACCAACGGTGAGAACTTGTTTCCCAGAACTACCCTCCTCTGAGTGCCCTTTGCAGTTTGTCCATTCCGCAACTGCATAAGTAGACTCACCATGTCTTTCAAAGGCTGCATCAATCCCAATGGCACCATTTAGCACATGCTCAAGTGCCATCGGTTCCACCACTCCACCAGGCACACAACACAGCATTATCACACTTCTCCCCAACTCATCTGTGAACTTCTGATCCACAGACACCAACTATCACTTTCAGCTTCTTCTGTTAACTCTTTTATCGATACTTTCAGAGAACACCCTCTAAAACCCAACTCAACATGTAAAGAGGTTGTTGGCTTGGCTACAAATCCCCTAGTCCCTAATCCCCTAGTCCCTAATCTCCTAGTCCCTAATCATCTAGTCCATAATCCTTTATGAATATGCCTGCCAACCGTGTTGCCTTACCTTGGCCTCAAGTCCAGCATCAATGTAGTTACTGCAACACACTGGGAAACCTGGCACCTGATGACACTGCCACACTACCAGAGGCTGGTTGTTACAACTTTCCCTATGTTTTCCCCCCTGTTCCTCATTTGTACCAGATTAGTCTCTCTTTAACTCTACCCTTTGTGTTCCTCTCTAATATTCTGCTAATAAATGCCTGTAAACCTCCATCTTCTTTTAATATAAATAATCTTGTATTCCATTCTCGCATTTCTTCCATGTGCATTTCAGCAACTGAGCAGATTTCCCAAATGTCAAAAGGCCATTGCTGTACCCTTTGGTTGACTACAAGATATTTGTAATTTATTTTTAATCCACGCAATGCTTGGCTGCATTGTCTAATCTTTCTCATTCCTTACAGATAATACGTGTGCTAGCTCGCTAAGAGCAACTCTTGTTTGCAGGACCTAAGCAGCAGAAATCAATGTTTTAATACTGTGTAAAACAGAACATGTCAGTAGCTAGATTAATATAATAATCCTGATCACATCATGAATTATGTTTTCTCCTGCAAAACTACTAGCTAACGTTAATGGAAAAAAATGTAATCCACCTCTATAATTACTTTCCTAATTGGATGACTAATGCTAGAACAATGACTATTCTTGATAGGCTACAAGGTTCACTGCTATCGTAATTGCTAACCTCTATGAACATATCACTAACTAGTTACTGCACAACTGTGTTGAGCATGCAGGAGCATGTGCTGTGGATGCGCGTTTCAAGAGATGGATTCAGTCAGTAAACAAAAGCATGTCTTCTAGGCTGGTCCATTCACTAATCTGCCAATCCCCCTGATTTGCCTCAGCTTTACAACAATGTATTATTACCAAGTATCACTAGAATCAAAATTATTTTTTAGTCTATGTCATAATCATCATTTACTTTTGGTATCTTTATCCATTCCAATGGATTTTATGCAACCAATTACCTCCTATAGCTAGTTCTTTATTTACATTTAAATAGACCACATTGCTGATGGGCTGAAGTCTCAAGTGGAATCGGTCACCTAAAAGCCAATGTGGTAGAACAATTCTGAGGGTTTACTGGTTGTGCGTCATCCAGCACAAGGGGATGTAGATGTTTCGGTGACCCCTCTCCACCTCGAGGGCTGTTTGCTGCGCATCGGTGAACGCCTGACGACTCAGCCCAGAAACAAGCATTCTGGAGAACAGCAGACGTGGTGGGGCAGGACCTCTCGTTCTGCCCTCCCAGGATCCCTTCCTCTGCTCATGTGATATGGCTGGCAAATGTGGCTTTGTGGTTTGTTCTGTTTCCCAGTTGCCGCGTTGCTCTGTGTGTCTGTTTATCTTCCCTCACCCTGCACGTTGCCACGCCCACCCTCGCCCTTGTTGGCCGACTCCTCAGTTCAACTGCTCCTCGTTAGTCCCCAGTCCGTACATACAATGCCAAAAAACACATTTGAACACATCTGACTGAATATTTTTTTTTAATTGTAACAAAGACATGTTAATCTAATGGGTTATGCTTAAATTAGTTTTTAAGACAAATATAAATTGGGAA
>JAOYMR010000010.1:16054738-16074495 GCA_025802075.1 Tenebrosternarchus preto | reverse complement strand
AAAAAACCCCCCCCCCCCCCCCCCCCCCCGCCCGCCCTCTGTGCTGATTCCTGACAGCTCTTTGAACGTATAACTAAGACCAGACCTACAGAGTGAAGGAGATGCATCTTGCGCATCCAGACGTCCTCCAGGGGAAGCTTGGGGAGCGGCACGCCACATCCCCAGGGCTGGTTTGAAGAACTGCGCTGCAGGAAACTGCACTCAGATCTAATCAATCACAATTCTACAGTGAAGCCATACACGACTCTATAGAGGGAGCCGGAGAATGGGGTTTACAGTAATGAATCTCTGTCTTGTCTAGGAGTTTTTTTTTCCCTTTTGCTGTGCTGGAAGAGAAGAGTTGTCAGGAAGTCAATTCAGGACTGCGTATGAGATCACTGGGTCTATCGAACAATAATAAATATGTTTACCTACAAATGTTTCGAAATACGTGTTACTAATGAATTGCACTGATGCGGCTTGGTTGTCTCAATTCACCTGTTATGACATAGAAAGATATTTCCATCCAATTCAATCTCCAGGTTACAATATCTGCACTACAGCCAGTCAGGCTGGGTTACATACGTATAGCAATATGAGAAAAAGGAAGAAAAATATCTGGTCTTTGTCATGCATGTTGTGTCAATTGTTCATGATAGTTCAAGAAATTCACAGTAACATCTACTTAGTTTTAATATATTTAATATTATATAGTTTGATTTGTTTTATATTACAAGTTATATACCATTGTTACATACATTATTAGACACACTTCTATCCTGTAATCCCAGAGGACTCTTATACCCTGTAATTCACGTATTTTTAGCTTTTTGGTAATTTTTTGATATTCAGGAAGAGGGCTTACACTGTGTTTCTTCTGTTTCCTTTATCTGATTTCATGAATGAGTTGTTTCTGAACAACTAACCTATTGTATGATTACAAAAACAGGAACCTTCTGGAAAGCTTTTTTATTTAATCGCGGTTGTGCGTTAACCTTCCAGTGTCTGAAGCACGCAGCCCCATTTTAATCTACACGTTAGTGATCTGCTCAATTGTCCAGGTCCACTTCCCTCGAGTGCACCGTGCCCTGACAGAGGACGAGGGACCAGCAGAGCTGAGCGTGAACCTGCCCAGGGTGAACTCCACAGAAGACCACAGCACCTCGAAATCGGACGCTAGAGAGCAGAATTTACACTGTGCGCCCTGAACCCCAACGTCTGCAGGTAGAGGTACCCTCACCCGCTCCCCTGCTGCTCGAACTGAGCTGTGCATAAAGCCTTGGAAAAAGGTTGGAGTTTATCTACACATGGGAGAAAGGATGACGTATCGAAGACACAAATAAAACAATTTAAGGAGCTCAGGACGTCAGGTGCATTGTCAGGTCATGTTTCTATAAAACTGGCTGTTCTTTCGTGTAAGAAAGACATGGTCAAGCTCAGTTAAAGGCCAGTCTTAAAATTCAATTAGAGAAGCAAATTGTGGAATAGTTTTCTTAAATAGGCATGTTAATTGTGTGGCTGAATAAAAGGAATGGTACATGTGTAACACGATGATGTGATCCAATAAACAAACAAACAAGAGGGATGTCAAATCCACCAAAGTTAAGAAACGAAATGGATTTACAATGAATTTAGAAAGTTTAAGTGAATGTTTTCTTTTACATTGCTTCATCCACCCTTTGAGCTGAATTAGAAGCAGAAGGTGGTCACTGGGTTATGGAGACCAGAAATCACTACCAATCATTAATAATTAAGAATGATTCCACACATTTTGACTTCAGCTTTACTTTTGACTGTAGACCTTCCAAAAAAATGTCAGGGAAAGAAGTAAAGACACGAAGACATGAAGAAATCCTGAGACGAGCCACCACAAAGGAAGACTCAACCTTCCTTGATCTTGCCCTCCTCTTGGCAGCTCTTGGCAGTGATGCAACAGACCATCGCTTGTCTGAAATGGATGATTAATGAGTTCGCTAGCTGGATGGAACAATCAACATATAACGACTTGTCACAGCTACAAAGGAGTGATTGTTAAAGTTGTGAAATCATTAGCATCGTTGCTAATAGGAACGTTTGCGTATTTTTTCGAGCTCGGAGCATGATGGAGTTTGATATGTATTACATGTGTATTTTAGCAGGTCAGAGGTTTTCCATCAGTGCAGCGTCAACAGGTTACATGTGTTACTCGCCTGTGTTACATGTGTATTTTAGCAGGTCAGAGGTTCTCCATCAGTGCAGCGTCATCAGCAGGTTACATGTGTTACTCGCCTGTGTTACATGTGTATTTTAGCAGGTTAGAGGTTCTCCATCATTGCAGCATCATCAACAGGTTACATGTGTTACTCGCCTGTTTTACATGTGGATTTTAACAGGTCAGAGGTTCTCCATCAGTGCAGCATCATCAACAGGTTACATGTGTTACTCGTCTGTGTTACATGTGTAATTTAGCAGGTCAGAGGTTCTCCATCAGTGCAGCGTCATCAACAGCATTATTAAGAGCTCAGAGTACTTTATTGTAATGAACCTCCCAAACCAGGCATATACTCAAAACCCTTTAACAGAAGCTACAAGATGTAAGGTCATAGCAGGTTACCAAATAATTGGAAATGGGTCACTGCAGTGAAGTCTGTCTTCATCTTCAACATGTTTTTTTATGAAAAAAGATTTTATTCTATAGTTCTTTGGAGAGGTTATGGCCAAGCAGAGATAATTACAGAAGGGATGGAGTGTAGAAATTCACTCATCTGACAGCCGGACAAAAGCATGAGACCAGATGTAATGGGTGAGAGTGGCACATGTAATTATTCATCACTGATACAGGTAATAGGACATTGAAGAGGTGCTGTAATATTCCAGAGGTCATTCTCTCTCTCTCTCTCTCTCTCTCTCTCTCTCTCTCTCTCTCTCCTCTCTCTCTTCTTTTAAATAAAATCCTCTATACTCACCATTTTCAGTACAACTAAAGCAGCAGGATCATTTGGACGACTATAGCACAGCTTCAAAGATGGTCATAAAATCCTGATTGTCAAGCTCATGAACATTGATAACATTTGTACAGGACATGGTTACAGTGGAGCATATGTACGTTTTACAATTCAGTCCATAATGACACTCAAGAATTTAGTCAATACTGCCTTTAAATTAATTTCAAATGATGAGATAAAACACGCATATTTGCACACGCATATATACATAATCAGAAAATCTTTTGTTAGTAGTGTTTTTAATTATGTTTAGTGATTAATATACACAGGAACTCTGAGTTTGCTAGTGCATGTGAATGTATGTTTTTATATGCACACATGCATGAACTGCAGCATACCTGTGCACCAACCTGTGAACGCATCAATGAAGAGTTTGGCAACTCGCCTCTAATCCCTCAGCAAGATTTTAAATGCAGCGTCCCACTTCAGAGAAGCCAGAGCTGAAACCAAGCATATCTCGTAGAGGGACGTTTTTGAACAGATGGACATGATTACGAGAGATTAAGATTGTAACGGCAGAGCTCAGTTCTGTGTGCGGTTCCTGTCGGCGGGGATAATACTCCAGCCTCTGTCGGAATGCACGCTCGCCATGCCAACGGGCGTCTCCCGGAGGCGCGTCCCGCGCTCGGAATAACCAGATTCTCCTCACACCCTCCACCGACGTCTTCAGAGGACTCGAAAATAAACCCCTCGGTTGTGCAGCCGCGGAGGCTGGCGTGGACCCGCCAAGAACGGCTCATTAGCGCGAAGGCTCCGAACCGGAGAGGCGTTGAACTGCTTCCCTGTTTGGAGAAGTGTCTGCTGATACTCCTCTAATGCCTTCTCTAAAACGGTGCGGCCCAGGGAGGAGCAAACCTGCTTCCTGCAACATCTGCTCCAAGCTCCAAAAGAAAGGAAAACAAATATCAATATGCACGCCACGTCCGTTTAAACTAAACATGGTAAAGGTTACACCAATTTATCATTCTATGCAGAGATTGTTAATATGTATATCCATCGTGAAACACGTTCATTGCGGATGAATCCATTATGGTCCGTAGAGCTCAACATGGAGTGTATGAGCAGCAGCAGGCCAGTTTGTATCGCACTGAGGATGTGAATAAGACTTTTTAACGGCCCTAGGCGCATTTCCTGATTCACGCAACTGACGCTTTCGAAATTAAGTTGCCGTCACAGTAATGTTTTCATTTGCTGTACGGTGTACCTTACACACGCCGGGATATTTCTGGCCCTAGCACTAACTTTATATAAACTTCCTCCCATTCCAGAGCCGTTGGCTCTCAATTGAAAGTCACTGAGGTGTTAAATAGAACAGTATCACAATGTTACACTACATAATGGGACTGGTGCTTCATCTCATCTGAGGGCCTGACCGAAAAAAACAAAACAGATCCTAGATGAAGGCTAATGAACTGAATCCATACTCCTCACAGCGTTACAGACGCTCATTCCCAGCTTGGACTTGCCACGAAGGCTTTTTTTTCCTCGCAAAGCATCCTGGGACGAGGTTTAATCAATAACACTCATATACCGCCTTCATATCGGCTGACATGCTGATATGCGCCTACTGGAGCTCAGTTGCATCGGGTAAAAGATGAGGATCTTTCACCTTTTTTGCTAACTGAAGCGTTGGATTTCCCGAAGACAGGCTACAAAGAAAGCACGGGGGCCAGCACTCAACAAGCGAGCAAGAGGCTACTGCGGCTTGAATCGTTTGATTTAATTTTCGTTTCTTGCCATCCTTGACTTCACGGCACTGTCTTGATACTTTAAAAGAATACAAAGATGACTTAAAAGGTTACTTTTGTTTATGCAATCATACTGGAACAGCCAGAATTAAGCAGATTTTGATTATCCCTCTTGCTTTTCAGAAACTACACCAATGATATACAATTGTTTTTATTTAAAAATGTTATATACCAACATGCAATTTAGAATTCAATCTTTCCTAAGCAGACAAAGTGCAACCTTAAACTTTTGAAACTGAATGTAATAAAACATTATAGGAGTGATATAACAGGAAACAGATATAACGGGTGTTGTCAATAATGAGATGAGGTGGATCTGGGTTGCATGCTGGGATTTGGAGTCCTTGGGGTGGGCCAGCGTGACAATTACAGTGCACCTGAAGCAGGAGCATTGTATGCATTTGGAATGAGAAGTAATGCAAGTCTTGGCTCCTCTAAACATGCCAACAACACCGTTCAAGTTACGTCACTGATGGAGCCCAATCAAAGCATTCGTGAAGAACAAAAATGCTGCTAGATCTCGTGTTAAAGGTCCATGACCGCTAGTCTTTATTTTTGTTAATTAAAAAAAACAACAACAACAGCGAATCGATTTCATGCCTCGACAGCAGATAGTGAGGAAAGGCAGTGTTTGAAGTCGTGTTCAGGACCTTCCGTGAAGGAGAAAGAGGGGGTGGGGGTGGATGAGGAGGAAATATCCTAACAAGAGGGTCTTGTCTCATTTCTCTCATGCTTTGAGGTTATTTAGGCCTTTAGAAAGTGGGCACGGATTACGAAGGGCATGGCACTGCTGCTGTAAATGCCACCACAGCTGCTGGGAGAGAGCCGTGCCGCCCCACACCTCCCGACCTCCTGAGGACCCTGCCGGCGAACACATCGATCTCTGCTCCTCTGGGTTCTCCCTTGTGTAACGGTAGGGAGAGAACACGCCGAAGTCCAAGACAGACTCATTAGGCAGGAGTTTATTCAAGGTTCAAGGAAATCTATTAGTGTTCCTGTGCTAGTAAAGCATTGACAGTGAACTGGCTTTGGATGCCCAGGAGCACATGTAGTAATAAGTGTTTATATCCATTCCCAGTGTGAGTCACTCTGGATAAGGGTGAAGGGAGATTTGGGTAATGTAGTCACTGCTTAATTCAGAATAGATCATTAGAGAGAGGCAGTTTTTCACCCAGATATAAAAGAATAAACCTGCCAATTCCTTGTTTGAGATATGTTATAATTCACCGGTACTAACTGAATTGGAGGGGTATTTTTGCATCATGTACAGGGTTGTAGCAGTGCTATGAACTGATAAGCTTTTGAAGCATTTGAAGACAGAACTTACTTCCAGGTTTCAGCTTGCCAGAGTTGTTGCTGTATGTCTAGAATCTCAGAAAGTAGAAGGTTCTTTTTTGTAGGTGAGTGAGAGGAATTCACAATACAATTCCCATCCTAAATTAAGATGGATTTCAATTAAGATGGATTTCAACTGAAATGCAGTACAAAGCACAGTGCAATGTAGCTTGTAGAGGACTGGTGAGCTTGTTGTGAGGGAATGTTAAAGTATGTCCTACACACAAATATAAGTGTGCAAAGCAGCCAGCTATAACTCACAGGGGTTAGTTTACATGTGGGTATTGACTAGGCACCTTCAGTCTGCTTATCTACAAGATCCCTAGTGTGTCGCTCCTTTTACGTTATCGTGCTCTTCGGTACCATTATCCTCCGAGCTTAACGTAGTAGGAGAGGAACTGGCTTCCACTCAGTGACCTAGTCAAAGTGGAGACAGGGTGGGACAGACCACTCCTGAAATCTGATTGGCCATGCTAGATGCCAATCTAAACATTTCTTTTACGCTGCTGATTCCACCCAATCATTTGGGAGAAAGTTGTTTGGCGTATGATTTAACTTTCAGATGGCAGCAGAGCGATGCAAAAGTAAGTTTTAGAAAAACTTGTAAAGAAAAGAAAATATTTATGTTCTCTCCATGTGTTCCTATGTTGGCTGGTAGCCAGTCTCTTTCACATTCATTTATGTCCAGGAACCTCGATTTGAACTTACAGTAGCTATAATCAAAACAGCATGCTCTGAGGTTGAAACTTGGACTCCCAACTTGGTCTGAGACTCATGGTGGGGGGGAAATACATGTATATTGGAATAAATTTTGTTTTCAATACGTCTTGATTTCTACTTTCGACATGTTCATGAGCAATATTTTACTGAAATGAAATTCTCTTTCAGTGCAGGCCTGTCACTACTAAATAACGAACCTTTTCCTTACAGAAAAAAAACCTTGTAAAATGTGGTGTATAAAGGTAAAAGGCTGAGCAGCTTGAACCCGCAGGCTAGTATGTATCCTGTTATCTAGCATGTATGCTGTTATCTAGCCAAGGTTTTAATTACACATCACATCTTTTTAAACCCTAATATACCGTCAGCTGGTCATCAGTTTGTTAGCTAGTATGCAAAGAATCAGGAAGAGCTCATAGGGGGATAATGAGGAGGTAATGTCTGAAAAGACTGGCACAGGCAAAGAGACTAACACTCTAAAAATAGAGAGTCCATTAAACACACACATGCACACGCACAAAACAGCCTCTCTTTTAAACAGCATTAAACAGGAATTTGAGCTAGTTTACAGGCAGCAGGGAGGCACGGCTTTATGGGAGTCTGTCTGTCACTGTTTGTCTGTCTGTCTCTGTCTGGCCGGTAGTTTGCCGCCACATTGCCTGCCGTGAGTAATGAGAATAAGCTGCAGTTCTGCACAAAAACTAGAAAGTTGTACTCATAGGAGACTCCCATACGTGACACCCCCTCCCCTCTATGGTCTTATAGCCATTCTGACAATCGGTTTATTTCCATCTCAAGGATATGCATTTTTCTTAGTTTTCTTTAAACATACAAAGGGATTACCCATTAGAAAAAAATATAAATGTCTTGGTCGTTTTTGACAATTATGCTTTTTTATAGACTTACCCCCTTAAGTTGCCTTGGCCACCCAATGGCCGCCCCATTTATAAATTCCTAGAATTGCCACTGCCTCCAGTCACTCTGAGGAGAATAATTCATCAGCGTTTACTGTGTTTAATGTCAGAAAGGCATTCTGGGAAGTGAAAGCTGCAGGACCAGACTGAATACACTAGTGTGTTTTCAACACCTGCGCCGAACAGTTCGCTCCCACATTTACTGAGATTTATAATCTGCCCATGGCTCGTTCGGTCGTTCCTACATGCTTCAAGAAATCCATTATTGTCCCCATACTGAGGAAAATGGATCCCACATGTCTGAATGAATATAGCAGCATTTGTTCCTATTGCTATGAAGTGCTTCAAAAGGCAAGTCAAGGACCTTGTCTGCTTCTCCTTTTCTAAAGACCTGGACCCCCTGCAGCTTGCATATCATCCAAAGATATCCACAGATATTTGCTATCACCCATGACCTACGTCTCACCTAGACAAGAAACAAAGGATCTATGTAAGAATGCTCTTTATTCACTAACAAAACTCATCTCTCCTTATCAGCAAAGTCAGGAACCCAGGCCCAAATACCTCTGTGTGCAGGTGGATCTTTACCTCCCTCACAGAGAACCCAGACAGCAAGAGTCAGCAGTCACGTGTCTTGACAGCTTTCATCCTGAACGCCGGTGCGCCCCGGAAAGACGTGTTCAGAATCTTCTGCTCTGCTCTCTCTATGTTTAATACAAATGGCGTAAAAAAAACGTAGGAAAAGGTGCCGAAGATACTACTGTGGTAGAACTTGCCACCAGTTATGAGCAGCCCTGCCTTCTCCTGAACATCAGAATAATAAAAAAACCTCTGGGGACTTTGGAAAGAAGAAGAATAGAACACATTAACCTTTCCCTGTCAACTATACACTACTGCAGGGAAAACTCAAATATATAGGTGCAAATAATTTCTTTAATGATTTGACGTGGTCACATCACATTGATAAAGAAGTATAGAAAGCATAAAAGCTCCTTTATTGACTCAGGATTATGAACTGTCCCCCTCCCCCTTTATCCTAGCACCAGAGAGCATCTTAACAGGAAGTATCACTGCCTGGTATGACAGCAGCACCAGAAAGGCTTTGCAAAGGGTTGCATGATCTTCCAAACGTACTAGAAGAGGAGTGGAGTTACACGACACCTACACCCACAGACCTCCACCAACCTGACTATAACCTGTTCCTTAATGCCATTGGGGAAACGCTCTCATTCCTGTCATTCCTTGAGAGCAAAAATGGATTCATCCTGTTTAGAGGAGTTATTACCCACAGACGCTTCCCCTCACTTCTCCCCAACGGTTATGTGCAAATGTTCTTGTAATACTTCAGATACTTCTCGATTTTCTCTGTATAAAAATACAACACAGATAATCTTTACAACAGCGTTCTGTTGTTCCAACTGTCGCACCATCGCCTTTTGCACAGTGACTTGGTTTTGCATATTTTTCTTATTTTGCACTTTGAGGTATGAAGTATTACTGTGTTTTGAGAATTTTTAAAGGGATTTCCCTGCTCTGTTTACACACAGCTAGGGAACTTAACGTTGAGCTTTTAACTGCGATGTATGGTGTAATGTTTCTTGAATATAACACATGTACTTAACTTGAAATGTATACAAATAGAGAAGATTAGGAGAGATGAACATTACTTAAAGGCGATATATTAATAACACTAGTATCAGGCCTCCTTCTGGGCATCTGGTTGTCTGCTAAATACATCGTATAAGGAGAAGAGCTGACATCATCTTAAAGGGCCAGGATGAATAATGTATCCCTGTTCTTGCCTACACTGTAATAATCTCTTCTAAGAGTGTTGTCCCCCCGATATTTCCTCAATATTATTTATTACATAATTCATTTGATTTATTCTGTATGATTTTTGTTATATATTTTATATTCCTACTGCTCTATTTCTGTTTCTACTTTCATTCCTATGTTTTCTTTTCTACAAAATGAAACCCATTAAAAAGTATCTTTTCCTTAGGTGAAACTATTTATGCTTCAAAGAATAAGTGTGAGCCTTTGTCATTCCCTCCTTAACCAGGCCCTAAGGGAAACTCTTGGAAAGAACACTACATAGCCAAATTTATTCTGTACATTTCCTTGAGCCATCGCTGAAACAGCAGCTCTAACATCGTTATCCGTTCTCCATCTTAGGGCTCTTTAATTAGATCTGCAAAACTTTGAAAGACATACAAAAGGATTACAGTGGGTCTAAAATATCACTTCACCTCCTGAACTAGTAAACATGAACTTCAAAGCGTCGAACAGCTTGAACCAAAGCTAGAGGTCCTTTAACAATTGTCAAATATGCTTTTCGATGTTCATTAAGCTTTTTTAGGGAAGTTGGCAACTGACTTGCCTAAGCTGGCAGGACGTGCCTTCGGCAGCACGGCGCCCGCCCCAACATGGCTGACACCTGCCTTGCTGAAATCAAGTGCTTAAGTGCAGAGACTCACGGAGCGAAGCGGCTTCACACAAACCAGTTGGCAGTTGGCAGGCCTCAGTCCACGCAAACATAACCTTCAGCAGAAGACCAGTTAAGGACTCTGCCTCAGTGGACAAAACTGCCTTTGTGGACAAAACTCTGATAAAAGCCACGCTTTGCCACTACTCTAATTAACTCAGGACGAAAATCTTTTGGAGTTGGCAGGACTGCCTGAGCTTCTATTCGTCTGGGCACAGCGGCGCTTCGCCCGAGCCGATGCCCTAGATACATCACTTGGCTTCTCCCTATCTCACATTTACACAAATTAATGACCAGCTGGGCCTGTTTCAAACCTTACAAACAGCTGACGCAAGTGGTGCATGTGGCTGTGCCAAGAATTTCTGTAGACCACCAGATCATCTATGTAAATGACCACATTACTCAATCCCAACGCGATCTCATTCATTAACCTTTGGAAGGTTGCTGGAGCATCCTTCATTCTCAAAGGGGGAACTCTTGCACCTACACCAGCTATCAGGGGTCTAAAAGGATCAACTTTCTTTTGCTGAGTTTAATAACAGAACCTGCCAATATCCTTTAACGAGGTCTTATGTGAAGACATACAGAGCTCTGCTGGCTGGGTCTATACAGTTCTTCAAACTAGGTATGGAAAAGCTCTGTCTTTGTTATCTGATTGGCCTGCTTGAGTCAAAGCAAAACTTCCAAGATCCATCAGGTTTCAGAACTAACAGATTTTAAAAGACTTGTCTATCCAATTTAGACGGATCCTTACTTGGTTATTCCAAATACTTTTTAAGGCAAGCTTTATTCCATGGACCTGAAAATATGCTAAAGTTATACCTGTTCCCAAATCATCTTAATCTATATCATTAAATAATTATTTCATTTTAACTATAACAAAAAGTACATTTCTGATCCTATAGATGGATTTTTTAAGCTTTTAATACAAACCTCCTAAAATCTCAGTATCTTAAATGTCAGTAGAAATTTGGTGTACTGGATGAGGGAGTTACTGAGTGAAGGACTTCAGTGAGTCCATACTAATAATGTCTGTTCTGAGTGTTCTTCTAAACACTGGTGTACCCCAAGGCTGTGTCATGTGTCCTCTGCTGTTTTTTATATACACATTAATATTTCTTTAAGTGTACAGATTATATGGTTTTTGTTTTGTTTCTTTGGCCCTTCTAGCTGTCAGTGTATCAGTAATCTTCTCTCCTGGTTTGATTACAGCTTTATAGACCTTAACATCACCAAGGCGTTTGTATTGAAGGCAAAATAAAAGCAGCTCATTCAGACTCTGTCTGCCAACCCATTAACAGGTGACTCGCTTAAAAGGACAATGTGGATTCCATCTATAAGAAAGCAAGACGGCACTTCACTCTTCTCTGGGGAAATAATAAGTGTGAACATTAGTAAGCATAAAAAAATGACTAATCGTGGTATAATTCTGATATTTAGTATTGTATTATAGTCAGCCAGAAAAATTAACTGTTGTGAGCTGTAAGCAGCAGATTTTTTCCAGTGCATGGAAGAACAAATTAAAGAGGAAGAACAAATTAAAAGCCTAATGTTCCTCTTCAGTCAACATTTTCTCCCAAAGCAAAGATTAAAAGTCCTTATTGATGAGAAAAATGACATTTTACTTCTAAAATAATTTTTTTACTTTGTATAGCTTGTACTTTTATGTAGTTGTATTGTTTTGTCATTTCGCACTGCTGTTGTTTGGCTGTGTTTTATTGTGTAATTGTACTGTTGTTTGGCTGTGTTTTATTGTGTAATTGTACTGTTGTTTGGCTGTGTTTTATTGTGTAATTGTACTGTTGTGGGCTGTGACGGTTTTTGTTATTTTCTGTAATGTGTTGTTTTGTTCCCTTTTATGTAAATAGAATGGACTCTAAATTATTCTGAATTTCTGAACTACATAAAATTCTGATCTGGCAGTACTAACCAGAAACAGTAGGCTAGTTCACTCAAATCACCAAAATAGTGCGACATGTATGCAAATACAGACAAACCGTGTGTATAAAATATCTTTAACATCTCCTCCCCTTTAACATCTCCTTCCCTTTAATATTACTGTAGCAACCCTGGGTGCAATGTATGGACCTGAAAGTACAGGTACCCCCCCCCCCCCCTCCCCATTGCCATGCAAAATAAACACAACAGTTTACAATAGTTTTATGTTAAAAAAGCTATCCCACACATTACTGAGCAATGCTATTTTTAACTCTTATAACTCTTGTGCCAATTTTACAGTCAGATTTTACACAGTTGAAAAATATTGCCTTTACGAGGAGTTGGCAATTGGCCTCTACCTGTGAGTCATTAATAACTTCACCTTTTCTGGATAGAAAAAAGTGCATTAATTTAAGTACTACTGGTCAGACTTTGAATTTTAAAATAAAGCTGTGAAAATTAGGGCCAAATAGCACTGTAAAGAAAATTAGAGATAATTATAGACAAACACAAGATAAGGAAAGGCAGCAAAATAATAACCATGTGTATGAATATCCCAAAAAGAACTGGTGGAACAGTGGCACAGTAATGGAAGCTGTGATATACGTAGTCAAAGCTGTCCCTCCGAATGAACTCAGCATCAGATAAAGGGAGGGAAGGCAGGGAGAGGTCAAAAATCACTTTGAAGGAGCTGTAGGGTTCATTGGTGGAGACTGGACTTGGTTCACCAGTGGACCACTTCAAGAGCTCAGCAAACAACTGGCCTATATGGGAGAGGAGCTACAAAGAGGTCATTACTGATGAAAAAACCCATCAAAGCTCTCCTTGCATTTGCCAAGCATAAGAGTGATCCAGCTAAAATGGATTGTGCTCTAGTGGTCAGATAAGAAAAAAAAGTTTTTTCGGGCAAAATTAAAAATACCATGTGTGTTGCAAGACCTAACCCTGCTCATTCCTCAACAAACACCATTTGAATAGAAAAGTAGGAGAATTATTTTGTGGGGATTTTTTCCCTAATTGGAAACTGGGCATCTTGTTGAACTTGAAGAATGAAATCTACAGGCAAATACTGCAGGGTAACCTATTTAAGTATTCTAAAAAACAAACACTGCAGGGTTACCTATTTAAGTATTCTAAAAAAATAAAATCTTGGGAGAAATTTCACCTTTTAGCAGGATAATACCAGGCACAAAGACAAAATCTCAATCCAATTGAGAATCCCTAGTGCTGTTTGAAATGTGTGTGATCCTTAAGTGTCGTCCAACCAAGCTGAACAACCTAGAGGAAATCTGCCATGAGGAACGGATGAAACACGTTGAAACACGATGAAATCTGCCATGAGGAACGGATGAAACACGTTCCCAGGGTGCAAAGCTGATAGCAGCAAAACACAGTTCTATCCAGTCTGAAGGGTTAAATACTTATAAAAGCAGCAATCTTCCGTTTTTTTGGGTCATTATTGTCTAAGATGAATTTAACATAATAATTTTTGACTTTGAAGATTGATTTTAAGTGCGTATTGGTTTGTAATAAAGATGCTGCCTGGAACAATCAGAGTGTCATTTGAAATCCAGACTTATCTGATGACTGCTAAGAGAATACTTCTGTAAAGTGCTGTATATGAAATAGTTATAGAACCATAAGCAACAAGTATGCATGCACTAGTTGGTCCCTGATATGTTCCTGGGAAGCCTGCATTAAATCCTTACTCTCTGGAAAGAGAGTTTGAGAATATGAGAAGGGAGTATGAAAGAGAGTATGTACGAGAGTCATTTTAGCCAATCACTGATGTGGTATGTCTCCCGGGCGACCACATGACCTGGCACATTATATTCCTTGGAGTGTGTCCCTATGATTCCCTACACTACCACTATGCCCTCCAATTCCAGTGGCCACGCTCACAGATTGGCTGATTCATATGGCTTGGCCCCGCCTTCCATAGAGTGCTTTACACCCACTGAGTCAGGGGCCAGGAAGTCTTAAGATATAGTGGGAGAAGGGCTGAACCAAAATGACTAAGAGATAAGTGGCACAGCGTTTTGAATGCTTATGTAACTTAAATAATAACAAAGACGTATATGTGTTACTGATTCATTTCTTGTTCTATTTGCTAAAGCCCAAAAGTTCTTTTCCTTTATTTTAATAAAAATATGTCTGTTGTGATCCCTGAACTGCTGTGACAAAAGACGAAGAAAAATAAACCCATCATAATTATTCAAAGCGTTTCCAATTATTTAAAACTGGACATTAAGAAACTGCTGTTTTTACTATTAAAATGAATGACAAGCATGTATGAGACACTTAATACTGCTCTTTTATGTCTAATAGGCAGAGATGCAAGCAGGGAAAACAGTACCTCTAAAAGCATGACAATAACATCTGACATTTGATAAGGTAAGAATCTGTTTATTCTATTTGTCCAACTAGTATTTAAGTTTACCCTGTCCTTGTTATTGGTTTAATACATAGATATGGACAGAAGTATTGGGACACCAACATATTACAGGAATGTTTATGACATCCCATTATACTGTAAATCCATAATCATTAAAACAGAGTTGGTATCCCCTCTGCAGCTATAACAGCCTCTCTTCTGAAAAGGCTTTCTACAAGATTTCGGATTGTGTCTGTAGGAATTTTTATATATTTATCCAGAGGAAGGTGTGTGAGGTCAGATGCTGATGTTCTTGGTTCGGGATTTCTGTTCTAGTTCATCCCTCCCAAAGCCATTGGATAGTGTTGAGGTCAGGAGTCCATGTGGGCCAGTTAAGTTCTTCTACACCAAACTCACCCAGCCATGCCTTTATGGACCTTTCTTTGTGCACTGGGGCACAGTCATGCTGGAACAGAAAAGGGACTAGACCAACCCTGAAAAACAAACCCATAGCATTATCCTTCCTCCACCAAATACTTCACAGTCGACACAATGCAGTCAGGCAGGAAACGTTCTACTGACATTCGCCATTCCCCTGACTTGTCTGTCAGACTGGCAGCTGGAGAAGCGTCACTCCACAGAACACATTTCCATTGCTTCAGCATCCAGTGGCGACGTGCTTTACATCCAACGCATTGTGCTCGGTGATGTAAGGCTTGCATGAAGCTTTTCGGCCATGGAAACCCAGGCCATGAAGCTCCCTTCGTGCAGTTTTTCTTGCTGATGTTAATGCTAGAGGAGGTTTGGAACTCTGCAGTTATTGAGTCAGCAGAGCGTTGCCGACTTGTACGCCTCAGTACCCGACAACCCGACTCAGTAACTTTACTTGGTCTGCTACTTCATGGTTGAATTACTGTGGTTCTAAAATGCTTCCACTTCTCAATTATACCGTTGATGGTTTGGTGTGGAATATTTAGGAGGGAATATAAATTTCATGAACTGGGCTTATTGATATTGTGGCATCCTGTTACAGTATTACGCTTGAATTCAGTGGGCTCTTCTTTCACCAATGACTAGTTCTTTTATAAATGTTTAAAAGGCAGATTGTTTGACTAGGTGTTTGATTTTATATACCAAGCCATGCCAATACATTTTATACATCTGAATAAAACCCATAAATTCAATAAATAAGTGGATTTTTTTGTCCATATAGTGGATTTAGCAATCGGTCTTCTTCTAAGATTTATACATGTAGGCCCCTATAATTTGAACCGTTTAAAGATCAGTTTTGTTACAGAATGAATTCCTTGTTACAGAATACTTCAGTAACAGAATTTCAGACCAGTTAGCTTCTCTGCTTTATTTTTGTTGTCCTGACTTTATACACTCTATAGATATGCATACATCTTCCAGCACATGTTCCTCACATGTCAGCACCTCACGTGTCGGTGCTTCGGAGAAAAACTTGCCATGCTTTCATTGAAATGTTGTGCAGAGCTCAGGATCATTAGTGCGTCGCCCGTTAGGGTTCAGAAATCTGCTTCTTGGCGAGGCTTTTTGAAAATGCTGAAACACTCATTAGTTTTGAAGTGCAGATCAACAAGAGTACCAATGCGGTGACCTCTGCTGGGCATCTGCCGGCCATCGTTAAACGCTGAGACTTTGCTTTTTAGAGCGGCCGTACGGTGACAGCTTGAGAGCCATCAAGCACTTTATTAGATACTTAAAAATTGATTGGTTAAAGGCCCGAGCAGATGTTCCATTTGAGAGGATGGATGCTTTCTTTGCTAATTGAAATGGGGTAAAGACGGTATCCAGAATGATACTGACCGCCAGATCACACGCGCTTGTCGATCACCGCAGATTGACTCGTGCACAGAGGGTCCTTCATGGAGAGAAGAAGAAGAAGAAACAAGCCGCCTTAACTCAACCCTTCACAAGTAGATTTTGTCTAAAAAAGTAACAACTAATAGGAATCTAGGACATGATCGCTTTGTGAACTTCAAAAGGGAACACGTCTACCCCAAGGGCCAACAAACTATAAGCAAGGGCACTACATTTCCCAAAGTACAGTGGAGTAGGAGCCTTCTTCAGGACCTTTGGAAAGGCGGGTGATTTAGTAAGTAATGGCAAGGTTAGTGAGGGATTTATGTGTAGCATGTTTTTGGTACTGGATTTGAATTAAACTCCATAACATGGGGTGGAGGGAAGGTGTGTTGACCTGGACATTCAATAGATCTTCATTAAAACTGATTAGGGCGCCCAGCTATTTACAATCCATGAGATTTTAAACCACACCGAGTCAATTATTCTTTTGCTAATGAAATTTTAAATCATTTAAAATGCAGAGTGTGAGTATGTGGCATCATAAATAACCTCATTACATACACACATCATGATAATCTGCCCTTTGAAACTGATTTTGCAGGGAAGGCTTTGAAATGAACTAGATGGCAGTTTCTCCCAAGGTAAACACACAGTTTCAGTCATAGCTTTAAATTCAGGGTCTTACTGAATATCCTTCAATATAGATGACTAGAACAACTCCACAATGCAAAGAGCAAAAGCTACAGCATATAAGTTACAGATTTCCATGATGCAACTGTATTTCAACACAAAGCAAAACAGAATTAACTCATTCCTTAAGGCTTTTACGCTAACCAATGAGAGCACTCGGTGTGAACAAAGCGAGCGTGGGTTCTTCTGCAGGAAGTAAAACCCTTGACAGTGTAGCAGTGGAAACTAAAATGACATGCCATTTGATCTTTTATATTTCAGTGGCAGTTATTCACAAAATACTTCTCACCTTTTAGTTCTTATCAATAATCGTTGAGAGATTCACAAGAACAAGGCAAGCCAGGAGGAAGACAGCTTGTAGATAAATTGACTGGAACATCTGAAAAAAAAAAATCTCTTTGCTTCTGAGCTCAAAATGCATTGCACTTATCTCGAGATACATAAAAAACCCCAGATAGCACTTACTTTGTGGCCAAGTCATTGATTTCATGTAGAACTACAAAACAGGGTTTGTTTGTTCCACAGCATTAGTGTGATTTTATGTTTCATCTGTTGGCATCCACTACCGTTGCTCCCTTTCTGCAGAAACCTGGATATAACAACATGAATAATTCAAATCATTTACAATTATAGCACTTACAATACATATCTTTAAACCGTTAAGTGTCACAGAACATGCCAGGCGGCAGTATCTGATATAATGTAAAACATACCCTCCAATTATGTGATGTAAGCTTTTGTGAATGAAATAAGGGCACACAAAATGCTTTGTTTATGCTTAGGAAAGAGCCAAAGACGGAGAATGGAATGGTGAAATCGGATTTTGACTGTGCGTTCTAAACACGTGTGTATAAAAAGTCAACTCCAAACCCGAGCATGGTGGTGCTAGATCACACTGAATCAGGCTTCCAGCGTCTCTGGTGTTAGCACAGCCTTTTTCTCCACCATGCTGCACCTGGTTGAGGCTCCACGGGTTGAAGGGAGCAAGGCCTCGAGGCCTGTTAATCCCTAATTGTTCGGCTCTTGTTTAACAGAAAGAGTGCATGGAGTGTGGTGGTGCTTGGAGAGAATGGATAGTCATTATCATTTTACTGCAGGAGTGTGGTCGACTACACTCTGACTACAACCCACATCTCTCTCTCCGTCTTATCTGCGATTCTCAACAAATTCCCACAAGTCAATGCAACAACCCCCAAAAATCAAGCGACACACCCTGCCTGTCATTCACCTCCAAGGACCTCCGAAACCAAAAATGGCCAGAAGACGCCAATATCCCACACCAAAAATCTGGAGGGATACACCGTCGAACTGCTCCAAAATGCCCGAGCTCGCCTGCATGCTGCTGGTTTATCACGACTGGTGACGCATATGCCGCCATGCTCTCTACCGCCCCCCGGTGGGCTCTCTCTTTTGCACCACAACGTTTTAAGGGAATTCCTGGCAGTGGCTAAAACCGCAACTTTCCACTTATGGTCTGCGGAGAACAAATTACATGCGCCGTGACCTTTTTCAGATCCCATCCTCGCAGGACAGCCTTTGGAAAGCTCCGGAAAGACGTTGCTTCTTTCACACAGATGCTCTTCCCCTCACACACATTGGTTGAGTGGCCTCCTCATCATTTATTCCCTCCCCCCCCCTCCATCATTATTTTCCCACCAAGTTTAATTATGCCTTCCTAAATGAGCCTAGTATGAAAAAGCCTACTTTCCCCAATTAATTTCACATAAATTAGAATAGTCCTCCCTGATGCACATTTGCTCTTTTATGGGCATTACCCAGCATATTTTATTGTACTGAGCGTGGAGGTGGAGGACTATAATGGTAACAGGGCAATGCAAGCCGAACTAAAACATAATGAAGCAGAACGCTTTTGATTAGAGCCAAGTAACGGCTGGAGAACTCCAAACATTTTACCTCAGGAAACCAAAAAAACAAAAAAAAAGCAAAGCAGTGAAAAAAACTAAACACTCTAAACAAAAAACACTCTAAACAAAATAAGTTGATAAAGGCCTAATGGTTGTTAATACTCAGGGTTACACAAGGAGAGCGTGTGGGTTTTGAGAGCACTGAAGGGCACACAGATAAATAGAGCAGATTTATTTGAAAGCGTCGGCAATGTGCCTGTAAAGCTCTCGGTGCTGCAGTCGGTAATCACATGTTGATGTGGTGGAGCCACTGAAGTGGTTGGACACTGCACATCACGGCAGCCAAAAGGCTGAAATCTCCCACGCCCACCTACCTCCAGGCGTGTTCTCTGGCTGTTCTACCCTACTGTCAGGCCCCAAGGGTGCTTATTAAAATGTGACAGGCATGCTGTGTTGTTGTAGAAATAAGGTTAAATAAGTCTTAAAGGTCGCTGTCTGATCTGCTTCAGAATCTAAATGAGTTGTTGTCCACTGGTGAGTGGAGAGGTGAACAATTCCACACAAGCAATCAAGAAGCCAACCTACGGTTACTTTACAAACGCATCTGTTCTGCTAGGAAAAGATGCTCAATCATAAGATGAGATAAAGGAGGAGGAGGGGGAACCCACACTTTTCTCTTGACCTTGGCGGAGTGGCAGCTCAAGCCTGGTCGCTCCCTTGGCTGAGATGACTGTGCAGTACATGGATGTTAAATGTTTGATGTTTTAAAATGCATCTGGGTTAGTGTGTATTTTTACCGGTTCGTGTTCGCCTCTGTGTCCTTTATGGCTTGGTTCATATCTCAGAGGACCTGTTTCCTTCTCCGATCCTGTCTTCTTCCTTCCGTCCATGTTGCCCTAAG
>JAOYMR010000010.1:15974597-15986068 GCA_025802075.1 Tenebrosternarchus preto | reverse complement strand
CTGAGTTTGGTAACACAGACTGAGTTTGGTAACAGACTGAGTTTGGTAACAGACTGACTTTGGTAACACAGACTGAGTTTGCTGAATGCAGAATCCCACAGGGTTTCCACATCGAAATGAGAATCAAGACTTGTGTCCAGTGTTCTTAAGGAGACCATATAAGTAAACTGCAATCTTAAAGGCCTATAGTGTGTTCTGCTCTCCAGTGTTTATGAGACTTTGGTATGTTTTTAAGCAATGGACCACTAGTAAACACATTTAGCCTGTAGGATGGTAACTGGACCCGTAGCTACATGCTAATACTGTACTTCTGCCCAGGCACCCTGTAAACTCTTAGTAATGACTGAAAAGATAGACACATGAATCACATAGTTAATGTACCATTCCCTCCCATCACAGTTCAACTGCGAAGAGCTCACCATTATAAACTCATATTTCCTCTCTCCACATAGTCCCTCTCTCTCTCTCTCTCTCTCTCTCTCTCTCTCTCTCTCTCTCTCTCTCTTTCTCTCTCTCTCCTTCTCTCTCTCTCTGTCTATCTGATCCTACCCCACAGAGAGCTGCATGTGTCTATGAACCGGAATGAAAATCAATGGTAAAGAATTACAGCACAGTAATGAACATGATCTTCCTGCTTGCTGGGGGAGTGGACATTAGTTTGGCGTTTGCCCCGCTGTTTGCCGTGACCTTCCTGTGTGCTACAGCCTTCCTGATGAGTCAATCTGCAACCCGACACAGAAGCTTCCGGCAAAAACTATTGGCACCCTTCAAGGGCTTTGGTACCCTTGCGACTTCCTGTAATAAACTGCAACAAAAACCTCTTTTTGAAATAAAATGAGTCCTAAAAAGAGGCCTGTTTGTTTATAAAGAAAGGGTAAAACTTTTGCCTTGTTTTTTGCACAGCGAGCTTACCAGAGGTAACAAAAACCACCAAGGAGTTATTTTTGCCAAAAGTAGAACACCTAAATGCTGGTCCTTTGATTCCAGTAAATTTGTCTAATGCTGTTACCTCGCTTGAGGACGCTTTCCACAGCCCATCTGATCTTAACCATTAAGCCCGAACTTTTCTGCCATAACATCAAAGACGGTGGGCACATCTTCCCCTCCGGCACCCTTACCGTAATGATAAGTACCAGGATGCACCAGCACAGAGTCTGAATATGCCAGTGCGTGAGATCGCGTCGGCCTGAAAGTATTGTCTGAGGGACGCGTTTCTGGCATGTCGAGGCTTCCGGTGGGACGTGATACTCCACGACTTCCGTGCGATCAGTGGCCCGTTTCGGTGCTTCGCCCGAGCCGCATTTACCTAATGTGCCTAACGCGATACTGCTCAGGACTCAGGGAGGAGGCTGAGTGGCGAACGGAGCCCCGCCGTGCCTCCACATCCACTCTCCACATAATGCTGATATCCTCCACCGTGTCAGGGCCTCGTGTGAGAGAGACTTCTGCTCGGCCGCAGCCATTACGAAACGGCTCTCCGCACCCCCACATCTGTTTCTCAGTGCAGAGAAAGTGACCCGGCGCAGAGAGAACATGAGTCATGCTGTTCTGTGTGTGAGAGAGATAGAGAGAGAGAGAGTGACAGAGAGAGAGAGAGAGAGAGAGAGAGAGAGAGAGAGAGCAGTAGGGAAAGAGATTGCATCTTATTCTAAGCATTTTGAATGAAACAGGTCAAAAGCAAGATTGAATTCAAGGTAAATTTATAATGTCCTTAATCTATGTCGCTAGCAAGGTAAGGAGCTAAAATCACTGCTGTACAAAGCCGTGAAGTGGTTAGCCATGCTTTCTGCATACGACTGCACCGTCTTGCACTGTTTGGATCTATACTGAGAACGAATACTATTCACCATGTTTAATTTGAAATACAATTACGCTCTGAAATGCTAAAGTACTGCTTGATGGCACAGAGGAGGCGAGTACCAGTTAATTAATCACGTTACTCTTTGTTTTTCAGGTGTCTGAACCTGATTTACAATGGAAAAGCTGTTCGTCTGCCTGTTGGTTATTGGAATAGCAGTGAAGGCTCAGATCTGTCCCAAACGCTGCGTCTGTCAGATCCTCTCACCCAACCTCGCGACACTCTGCGCCAAAAAAGGGCTGCTGTTCGTCCCACCGAACATCGACCGCCACACGGTGGAGCTGAGGCTCGCCGACAACTTCGTCACAGGTGTCAAGCGGAAAGACTTCGCCAACATGACCAGACTGGTGGATCTCACCCTGTCGAGGAACACGATAAGCTACATCACACCATACGCGTTTGCAGACCTGGAAAACCTACGCGCTTTGCACCTCAACCACAACCGGCTCACCCGGATAGGCAACGACACCTTCAGCGGCATGTCCAAGCTCCACCACCTGATCCTGAACAACAATCAGCTTACCCTCATCCACCTGGGAGCCTTCAATGATCTTCTGGCACTGGAGGAGCTCGATCTGTCCTACAACAATCTGGAGACAATTCCATGGGAAGCCATCCAGAAGATGATCAGCTTGCACACGCTCAGCCTGGATCACAACATGATCGACCACATACCCGAAGGGACATTCTCCCTCTTGCAAAAGCTCAATCGCCTGGACGTGACCTCCAACAAGCTCCAGAAGCTACCGCCGGATCCTCTGTTCCAGAGGGCCCAGGTTCTGGCCACGTCCGGAGTGCTCCATCCGTCCTCCTTTGCACTGAGCTTCGGGGGAAACCCTTTACACTGTAACTGCGAGCTCCTGTGGCTGCGACGCCTGAGCCGGGAGGACGACCTGGAGACCTGCGCAACTCCCTCGCATCTCACCGGGCGTTACTTCTGGTCTATCCCAGAGGAGGAGTTCCTCTGTGAGCCACCACTCATCACACGTTACTCTCACGAGATGAGGGTGCTGGAGGGCCAGAGAGTGACGCTGAAGTGCAAAGCCAGGGGTGATCCTGAGCCTGCCGTCCACTGGATATCCCCCGAGGGAAAACTAGTGTCCAACTCTTCACGTACTGTGGTCTACAACAACGGCACTCTGGACATCCTGATTAGCACGGTGAAGGACACGGGTTCTTTCAACTGCATCTCCTCCAACCCGGCCGGGGAGGCGCACCAAACCGTGGACCTCCTGATCATCAAGCTCCCGCACATCAGCAACAGCACCAACAACATCCAGGAGCCCGACCCTGGCTCTTCTGACATCTCCACCTCCACCAGGACCGGAGCCAACGGCAGCAACCATACCGGAGACGCCAAGACCAACCCGGACAAACGGGTGGTCATAGCGGAAGCCACCTCTTCCACTGCTCTCATCAAATTCAACTTCCAGAGGAACATACCCGGAATCCGCATGTTTCAGATCCAGTACAATGGCACTTATGATGACTCCCTTGTTTACAGGTAAGAAAATGACACCGTCTTAGTGGCTGGAACATTCCCTCCATCCTTGTAGATGAGCTGGATGAATATTTTATAAAGCAAGACGCCAGGACTTTATTGCAAAAGTGGCAGAGGCCTTGTTTAGCATTTCTTTCTCTGTAATACTGCTACATATGCCTCTCTGAGTCTGCAACCGAAACCTTCATTTAGAGTAAAGCCAATAAGGGCAATTAGCTTAACGAGTGCAGCTCATTTCTATTGCCAAACAATTGAGGGGCTAACTGAATGGCAGTTTAACTTAATGAGAATGTTCTTCTGCACTCAGTGACATACCTGCCTTTAACTGCCAAGACCTGAAAACTTTGCTTATTATGGACTCGAATGATCCAGCTCGAAAACCCAATGTGTAATGTTTATTTATTATTAATACATTCATTGGTGTTGCAGATGAATACACTCAGTTGCATTTGACTGCATAATCAAGCTTGTAACTAGAAAAAAAACCCTACTGAAGAAATCCAAGAGAATATATTTAGCTTCAGTCGGTTTGCAGAAAGGACTGGAAAAAAAAGGGGAAAAAAAGCCAAGCGGTGGCCATCTTGCAATACACCTTGCACACACATCTAATGCAAAACTCTTTCAGTCATTAACTCAAGAAGGAAATGGGGACCAGTGAAACAATATGGTTTCAGAATGTCTCTACCGAATGATTCCAGCAGCAGGAAAAACTTTAATGACAATTTTAATAACAAACATTAAACAAAGGGGGGCACTGGAGAAGGTTGGTTTATTTCTGTGAGAGCTCATATAACTCTGCCTTTCATAACTGTGGAAGCCGCTCTGATTCTCAGAATGCTGATATAATGGAAGTGGTTACTGGGTATTTTGCTCACATAACCACTTTCTCCAGACCCTGAAAGCAAAACTTTATGTTTGGTCTCCATTTGTGATCGATAAGTGAACTTAATGGTCCACTGACATCTTATTCCCTATGTCAAAGTTTTATATTATGACTTACTAAGGTAATGGCTCAGCTATTATACACTTATATATGTGAGCATATAATGCTGTGTCTCTCTTGAAAACTGATCCTCAAACAGCTCCGATTTAATTTTGCACTATTTCTGGTCCTGGTTCTGTTTGGGTCTTGTGGCCAGTTGCGATCATTAGAGGAGGAAAGCGAGGCCTCACTGGGTCAAATTAAAATATGAAATTCAGCCATATTTTGTAACACTTAATCAATCAATCATTTTTTATGCCTAATTTTAGAAGATGTTGCTTACATATTACAATTATGATTTTAACGAATGACAGTATGGTAGGAAAACTGATCAGTCAGAATCAAGAGGCAAATTCATGTAAAACAAATTCCAAAAAATTCCAATGGAAGGAAAAATAAAAGCTGAAGCCTTCCATATTGATAAACAATCATACATCAGCTAATGTTAGCCAAGTGGTGGCATCTTATACGATATGATTTGTTATATTCTGTTGTCCCCTTGGAGAATTTCTTTTTTCTTGAACCATGCACAGTACATAAAATATACAGAGCACCAAAAATATAAAACTTAGAATAGCATTGTACAGCCTACAGACATAACCTATAACAGCTGGCAGAGCCACGATACTGGAAAGTTCCCTAGGTGTGATTGCCTAAAGTCGTGTTAGAAGCTGGCACATATGAGCATGTGAAACACATAACACTGGCACTAACGGCAGAGGATGGGCTTGGGATGGGTCGTCTACTATTTTTTTTGTGCACTAGAAAGTGTGGGCTAGAAATAAACAGACTAGAGGGATTTCAGTTGCTTTTCCCCTTCACGGCAGGTCTTAATAAGGGAGCTGAGATTGGGACTGTAATCAAACAATAACATGCCTGTGTCCCAAAACTGATCAAAATATGCAAAGCTACCGATGATCACGTGATGTTTCTGATTGATCACGTGATAATGTTTCTGACTGATCATGTGATAATGTTTCTGACTGATCATGTGCACACTGAACCTCTACTGTGTTCAGGAACATAAGCACAAAGACACTCAACATGCTTTGTTTTTTTTCCCAGGTTCAGGTACCATAAATATCTTGTGAACCAATTAACTTCAAGAATCAGAACGAATACCAGCTAATCGCAATCAATGCCATTAGATGCAAACGAGAGGAGAGATACTGTCCATTACATGGATTCATTGATGTTAATAATAAGATCAGCATACTAGAATAACATTGCTGGATGTTAAACATCTGAATTTAAATAAGACTGACATGTTTTTCCCATATACCACCCCACTGACCTGCATGCTCAGACTGTAGTCAGCTTCATAGCACAGAGGCCATAATCTTATCAGCTACATCAGAATCACGGAGCCGGAAAATTGCCTTTTGCCTTGAAGTTGGATATAAAGGAAATGATGTTTTATTTGTATACAAATAATGGAGATGGGACTTTGAGAAACACTAGACCATGGTCTGTTTGTACTGGTGAGCCCTGCTGGGTGACTCAGTGCAGCAGCTTCTCCGTGCCGTTAATTTTAATTCCTTTTAAAGATTTAATCAATGGCCATGACAGCTTTTCCAACACTGAGGGACTTGGACCAACCCCAGTACTGGAGAGTGCAGTTACCCTAACTGGATCAAATTAGTTTTACAAAGTTCTAGTTGTTTGATGAACCGAAGATGAGGCACCGAGTATGCAGATAATAACCATTTGATCATATGTGGTCGGCTGCAACCAAACTACAAAAGAAGTGCACTATAAAGAAGTGCACTATAAAGAAGTGCACTATAAAGCCTACATTAACCTGTGTTATTCCTGATCAGGCACATCTTATTCTATACAGCCATGAACCAAACACTTTATTCCACTAATATATAATCTAATAACAATAAACATAGGATGTAATTTTTTTTTGTTTGTAAACAGTGCTTCCTCATTTCTGTCTGGTCCACAGCAACGATGTGCCTATCCACAACAGTTTGGTTTTGTATCTCTGTCTTTATCTGATCTTGTTCCTGGAAGGACAACCGCTTGTGCTCCTGTGTACAAGTGAGCTTGATTTGCCTCCATCCCCCCCCGAGGCCCTGTGGGCTGCTGGAATTTGTGATGAGCTCTGCAGCTACTCTCCATCTTCAGTAACCTCCACGTTGGTAAAACTCAGAGAAGGGAGTGCTGGGGGTTAGCTGTTTCAGCACATCCTGACGGAAGCGGCGAACATCATGGGAGTTTTTTTGTTTGCCATCTAGCAATGGATTGATCTCATTAAAACTGTGTCTTAAAAGACGAGGAAAGATCTGAAGGTCATCGGAAGGTTATTATTATCACAACCTCATTCACATCTGTGGCTCTGCCATTCCATAGCGGTGTGTCACTGAACTGCAACTGATTCCATGCCTGTGAACCTGTATTGACAGATAGTGTCACTTCCAGGCATTTCCCTGAAGATGGAGTGTGTATCACCTGAAACACCAGTCAGTTCATCATTTTTGACAATTACAACTGAGAACTTCACGTTCACGTTCATTATCCCTACAGACGGCTAAAAGCTAGAAATATTTGCCGATGTGCTTTAATAAATGAAACCAAATGAAAACCATATTTGGGTGCGTGAGAGTGTAGTATCTGAGCATCCCGTTTGACTCCATAATGCACCGCATGCGTTGGAAGGGCCCCGAAATTGCAATTCCACATTCAGTCCGACGTTCTTGTGCTGTTTCATCTGAAAGGCTTCTGTGGCGCTGGATAAAGCATGTAAAGCCATTTCCAGAGAGAGCCTGTGTGCTCAGAATCCAATTGGTCTGCAGTGGGAGTCACACAGCCATCCTTTTCAGACCTCTGAATGAAGCAAGTGTTTGGCTAAAGGGGTGGGTAGAGGGTGTGTGTGTGTGTTGGGGGGGTGGGGTGGGGGGGGTGAGCTCGATAAGGGATGGCATTGTTCATGTCTGGAGTGAAAGGCTCTAAGAGTGATAGCCAAGCCTGCACTCCCATAGGTACTGCAGGGCTCTACCTCGAGATACGAATCCGGAACAGATTTACCGCTGTTCCAGTCCCCCGCTCCTGAGATTAGGTGATTCAAACAAGCCTTCAGCAGAGCACGCACTAAACAGATAAGAGATATTCCAGATATCGCCATCTGCTTCTCCCGTTTATTGATGCGTGCAGCAAACAAGACGATATTTTGCTTCAACGCATAATATCTGAATTAATCTACTTAGTCATTTTTATCGAGAGCAGTTATGCAAACTCAGTCGATCTGAAGATTTTCAAAACAAAAATACATTCAAGTATATATAACTCAACATCCTACAACTGTGTAGCAAATTATTATTAGCGGCAGTAGTAATCGTTCCTGTAGAGTGGTACTAAAAACGTGAGATTCAATGGAATCTAGTACAGAATACAGAATCTTACCAACATGTTATCAGATCCTGTGTTCCTAATTCTACTCTGTGTCCTCTAAACCCTGACAGGATGATCCCCCCCACGAGCAAAAATTTCCTGGTGAACAACCTTGCGGCTGGGACCCAGTATGACCTGTGTGTGCTGGCGATCTACGACGATGGAATCACGTCTCTGACGGCGACGCGAGTGGTGGGCTGTGTTCAGTTCACCACCGAGTCGGAATACCTGAGGTGCCACTTCATGCAGTCTCAGTTCCTGGGAGGAACCATGATAATCATCATCGGGGGCATCATCGTGGCCTCGGTGCTCGTGTTCATCATCATCCTCATGATCCGCTACAAGGTTTGTAACGGAGGTGACCGAGCCAAAGGGGCGGTGGCCAGCATGCACTCCCAGACCAACGGGGCGCAGGGTCCGAGTCGCACCGTCACTCCCTCCGCTTCCAAGCACGCCGCGCTGGGGTCAGACGGGGGCGACAGCTGCCTGAAGGCTCCTCCGGACTCGCTGACCCACTCCACAGAGACCTCCATCCCCGACTGCCCCGCCTCCTCCGCTGCCGCCGCCTCCTCCTCCGGCTCCCTGAAACCGAAGCGCAGGCCAGCGCCCAAACCGACCGCCGTCGCCGTCGCAGGCGAGGCCCAGGTGGAGGCTCCACCCGGCGCTGAGACTCACAACACCAACCGCAACAACTCCACCGCCCTGCAGCAGCCCCTGCTGCCTGGCCCCGCCCCTGGCCCCATCCTGTCCCTCCCCTCCCGCTTCAAAGACACCCCCATCCTCAGGAGGGCACACCCCCGGTCCTCCGTGACCAAGTACATGACACTGCCAGCAGAGGGTGTGCGGGCGAATCGCAGATACTCTCTAAACGAGGATTTGACCAAACACCATTGCTACCTTGGCAAACAAAAATTTGGGAATATGTGGTCCAAACGGAGTCTATCTATGAACGGAATTCTAGTCCAAATGGGGAATGTGGATATAGATGGTGGTAAAACCATGTATTCCAGTTCAGAGTGGATCCTGGAGAGCACAGTGTGAAAGAACGGAGGCTAAAGACAGCGTTGCTGTTACATCTTAAGAGTGTGCGTGCGCATGTGCATGTGTGAGTGTGTGTGTGTGTGTGTGTGTGTGTGTGTACATAAGTGTGTGTTTATGAGTGAAGTACACACTTTTATGTACTACGCAGGTGTGTGTTTGTGCGTGTTTATCACTCAGTATGTGAGTGTCTCTGCGTGTCCATGGGTCTCAACATTCGTATGCATGTGGGTTTTCTGCACTGTTTTTTTCTTTCTTTCCATGCCGTCCTTTCTGTTGTGTTTTGTTTTTGTTTTTGTTTTTTTTTAAATCAAAGGTATGTGAAAGGTGACGGGAGCTAGAGGACACCAGACTGGAGGGAGTTTCACCTGTGGATCACACTGACAGTCACCTCCAGTACCATAGCAACTGCCACCAGAGCCACGCCCCCCTGACCCGCCCCCAGCCCCCCCCAATCTTGCTCTCAGAGCACCTTGGTGAGAGAAATCGGTGCCTTCCTATGTTCTCGTGTCAGGAGCACCAACTGGAAATGAGCTTTGGTCCACGGGGGAAAGTGAACTGAATACAACAAGAGATATTTCACAAAAAGCCTTTCTATTCAAGGGAATAACATTTCCTGCATACTACGTAGACACTGAAAACGACAATTTAAAGACTTGAAACTTGGACCTGTTATTAAATTGATATTTTTTAAAGAAAAAGTTTTTGTTTTCTTTTCGGTGACATTGATATTGCCTTTATTTGAAGGCACAAAAAAAAAAAACATCTGTGTACAGAAAGACAACATCTACTGTGTTGTTATGTTGTGTAAAATAAAAAAAAACAAAAACAAAAATCCAAAACAAAGGAGTAATAAATAAATGACGTTGCTGTCCAGGCCCTGGTAGGATAATGTCATTTCCAACACTCTGAACAAGAGCCGTATGAGCCTCAGTGTTTCAGCTTGATCTGCAGTGCAGATGTTATGGTTGTAACCAGAGGTGGACATTCCTTGCCAGGATTTTGGTCAAGCTTCCTGGATTTTCTAATTAGTGCAAGCCTGCAGGTAAAAGTAGTTAATGGAATCAACATAATTTAGGATGCTTGAGCAAAGTCCTGGTGAGGACTTTTACTTTCTGAACCTGGAATGTCCACCTCTGGTTGTAACATCAGGGGTAGAGGCTGTGGTCCACACTTCTCCAAGCTCACTTCCGCTGTGCGAATCACGCTAGCAGCATTTCACCTACACGCGTTCATGCATGAACTACGGTCTATTTATCAGGCACAAACTGCAAAACCGTTGGCCTTAAAATCGCACAGACGCCTTTGTTTGTTTGTGTGTTGTTGTTTTTTTTTTCTCATGCTGCAAAAAGGTGAGAAGATGAGTACAAGATCTGGATCAGCTGCTTTTGTTTGGCGTTTCTTGGTGAGGGTGGCACTCTCTTGGTGCAGTGTGTGTGTGTGTGTGAAGATGGCACAAGACTAATTACAATCCTTGCTGTGGATTCTGTTACACCTGGAAATGTAATGGTAAGAAGCTCCAGGCGTCTCCACGGTGACAATACCTGCTCCGCCTCTGTGGGATCTGCGGGAAAAGCCACTCTCCCAGACATCCGTGTCTCTCCTGCATTCAGATTCATCTGGGGGCAAGGAGATTTGAACAAGCCAAATCCTAATAATCTCTCTCGCACCTCCCCTCCTCTCCCTCCATCCTGTCTCCCCCTCCATGCTGTATTCACAGGAGAGGGATATTCTTAATGATGGGGAGAGAAGACCGTGCAGGGAAGGGAGGGGGAAGAGCCGAAGAAATACTGGCGCGATCCCTCATCAGCGCCTTTCCGACCTCTCTTAAGCGCAGCGGCCAAACGAATCAGACACTACGTCTCATTATGAGACATGTAAAAGAGTAACAACGTGCTCGTGGATCCTGAACAAGAAGTCGCCTCCTGGGAAGACGCACGGCGATAATAAAGGCAGCATTCAGATGCGAGGCCAGGCGTGAATAGCACGCAGTGGTTTATCCCGATCGATAAAACCATCCGGAGAATGACCCAGCGTACAGAAGGATCATGGCTCGGCACTGTCCTTCACTAAACTGCATCAGTTATGATTTTAAAGGCCTAGCCAGCCAGCCAGGTCAGTGAGCCCTGATGTGCACTGCTAAATTAACCCCATTTGTAAAAAAGGACACCTGTACTTGAATGCAGGTAGATGTGAAAGGAAAGGAAACAATTGGGTTGTTTAGAAGAAGTAAAGACGATGCTGACAGTCCTTATATTCCGAAGATGGGGATTCTCTGATTGTTGGGGGTCTCATAACCCCGTGTTCAGAAGTGCTGCGATTTGATTTGATGGACCTGCTGAGTTAAAAATGCATTGAGAACAACATACTTACAAGCCACAAGCCAGGGATTAACAAAAGCAAGTCCGGAGAGCTCCAGCATCTACATGGCTCAGTTCACTGGCTCGGTAAATCAGGTTTTGAAAACTTCACCGGGGTTTTTAAAAGCCCTGTCAGAAATCAGTGAATCAGCAAGATCCAGAGAGATGCACGATCTCTATTGTGGCATCTCAGTATTAATTCTAGAGTGTTTGTGGTAGAGTTTCAGCCTTAAGGTATTAGGCTGTTCACCATTACACTACCGAAAACTGAAAACTTTGCCCTTTATTGTCTTTGTCTTTATTGTCTGAAATGGTTTGAAAAAATCATTTCATATA
>JAOYMR010000010.1:15938152-15953546 GCA_025802075.1 Tenebrosternarchus preto | reverse complement strand
AAATATACATGTTCTCAGTTTAATTTGCATTGCAACACAAGATTCCAAACCTGCAAAAAAGAGGCTTTTTTATTCTCATGTTTGAAAGTATGTGAATATTTTCGGAATATTTGTATACTCTGGATTTCCTGAGGGAGTCATAGATGATGCTTTATAGCCGTGATTATAACCATGTTTATAACCATGTTTATGTGTACAGAGAATGAGCACACTGGTCTATAAACAAGCCACTGTTAAAACAATATGAATTCCTTTGGTGCTGACTTCTTATCTTACAAATAATATTATTCTTTTTAAGCCTCCACCATTAATCTTCTACAGATCTAGATAAAAAAAACATCACAGATATTTGAAATAAATGACCAGAACTGTTGTAGTGTAGCTTGCAACCACTCTAGACCTCTGTGCTAAATTCAAATTAACACAGTCAATAGAACAGCTAGTGTGAAAGGATCAACTGTTATGACCTGTTACACGTTATGTATTACTGGATTTGTTTAATGTATTTCTTGCAAGGAATATAATCAACTTTACAATTGAAAAATCAAGGGAAGGTTTGGAGGCCATTTTGTGGAACATCTTCGTAGCATCAGGATTATGTCAGTTCCACTGGCGAGGAATTTGACTACTTTGCATTGATGACATACCTGGTCACATTGCGAGTTGTTGCTATGACAGCTATGAAGTTTGGAATCTCAAAGAAAAAGAACTGATCTACACGTTTGGAACTTCAGAACCCCATGGAACGAATGTTATGATTTAAACATCAACTTTTCTAACAGAAACTGGATTCACCTCCAAAGAATTCAGAAGCACTTTGCTTGCACTGCTGATGAAGGACCTCTGTACAAAATGTCCTGTTTCTCTCCAAACTGTGTACTTCACTATAATTCTGAATATATCTACATCTGTTAGTACAGTACACTATATATATATATATATATATGGCTGCAGGAATATATACAGAGTTACATATGTGTCTTTGCATGTGTAAAGCACAAATAATGTTGTGTAACTACACTTCTCTCTGTGCTTCACAGCTTCCCAGTACAGATTATACTTACTTACTTAACCCCCCACCCCTGTCATTTGAAAGAACAAACACATTTCACTGAGTGCTGAATTAAACAGAAACCCTGTCAGTGCGAAACTCCTGTCTCACCCCGACTATTTTTGGCGATGATATTTCACTTTGCCCCTCAAATGAACAGACAGAGAAATGTCACACAGGACTAAGCATTTGGGGCACAGTCAAGGGGGTTAACGGACACACGACATTTAAATGAGTCAGTCATGTTCCACCAGAGCGGACCTGCACTTCTAAGCACATGGTCACCCCAGTACTTATCAGTCGCACTATATGGTCTCTGACAGTGCTAGTTATTTTTCAGTGACTAATATTGCAATTTGAATATCATTATGGTCCTTTTTATCCACCGCTAATAGAAACTGTATCAGTAATGCTGGGTAAGGCCAAAAAAAAGAAAACCTTAGGTTTTTTTGGTCCAGTATATTCAACTGTCATTAAGTATAGTATGAAAAGCAATACCTAGGAAGGTGTCTTGTAGGTGTCTTTTTAAGCACAGTAACAGTCTTATTAATAAATAAGTGTGCCATCGTGGAGAAGGTGTGAGATGCACAGGATGAACTCATTTGCCTAAGGGGTTTTGCCTATGAAAACATCCAGGCCATGGACCTTCAGTATAAACCCCAGCACCTTTGGGGTTTAAATAATATGAGAATAGGTGATCGACTGGTGTAGTAATTCACTAAGTGATTGGGACTGGGGAAACGAATGTATGTGGTCTGTGAGTGTTGGCTGAGGGCTGGTTGGATCCCACCCAGGGTGAGACAGTAATGTATGACCACTCCGAGTTCCACACTTTCCTTTAAGATACACAGCCTTGGTTTGGATGGTTCGTGGAGCAGAGGTTAGAGCGACTCACTGTCAATTAAAGAGCTCTCTGCTCGTTCCTTGGTAGCTAGACAAAGAATCTTGTCCAAAAGCCTTCAGATCTTCAGATCTTTACCCACACCGAGCGGTGCTATTGTTACCCTTGAATAAGGCTATTATCTAGGTAAGAAATCACTGCCCCCTCTCACAAGGACATGCCTGGACATGAAAATATCTTGCTCTTGCAAAACGTCCTCAGGCTAAAGGTTCTGAGAGAATGTTTAGAATTTGAAATATATTTGTAATAGGAAAAAATTGTGGGCTTTTTTTACAGTATCACAATAGTCACCAAAAAAAGCCCAACAAACTGTGTTTTTTATTTGCTTTGAATGGAAAAGGTAAATCCACAGAAAACGCACCTGGCTAAAATATTCTGGATTTTGGTAAGGAACTGTCCCTTGAACTCCATGTCTGTTAAGAGGAGAAACTTGAATGTAATCTGAATCATCACTGACCTAGACGACCTCAAAATACAATTGTGGGATGGATGAACCACATGCTGCAGACCTGATAAACAGATCATAACATCCTGCTGAGAGCTGTTAAACAGATGCATTTTTGTGGCAGGTGTTTTTTTTTTTTGGATATTTGATAGTTATTTAGTTTAGCCTTTTTTGGATATTTGAAGTAATTTGACTATAAAGGTACATTTAAAGGATTTCTAATCTCTGCAAGTCATTGTAAACCAACTTACAGCGGTTATGACCAGTGCACCATAACAACAAACACTGTTATGAATTCAGTGAGTTCATTTGAATTTCCATAAACATTCTTCTGCATTAGCAATGGAGCGCTACATGCTCTCAGAAAGCAAAGAATATTTAACATGTCTGGTCAGGTAGATAACTGTGGCCAAAACCTTGTATTAACACACGTTCATTTAATATTAAACAAGAATTATATGAACACACTTTGTTTCTCAATTTGGGTTGCGAAAAACTCACTTCAAATGTGTACACTGGCTCGTGTCTTGCCGTTTAAAGGGAGATTTGCACCATATTGTCCTTTGTGTGATAATTAATTGATTTAAACTACAACTTGTGTGAAATTGGAAGTTTGCCACTCGAGCTGCCGTTAAATCCTTCAATTCAGTTGCATAAAAAAAGAAGCTATTTATATATAATCCAGTGAAAATTAAGCCCCATGGAAGGTATTAGTAGGATCTTTCTTCCTAGCCAGTGGTAGCAGTCTGCTGACTGTAACTCATACAACCACTCGTCAATTATTCACAGGGAGGACTAGGGCAATTTTTCTAATAGTAGGAACTGAATAATGCATAAGGGCCTTATGCTGAGCTTTTTTTTTAGAGTAGGCCAACATGGACATGAACTGTGAGGCATTCCTACTGCCCTCGGTGTGTGATAGGGCCCACTGGAGGTCCCACTGGAGGGACACAGAAAGGCCCACTGGAGGGCCCATGGAGGGCCCACTGGAGGTCCCACTGGAGGGACACAGAAAGGCCCACTGGAGGGCCCACTGGAGGGACACAGAAAGGCCCACTGGAGGGCCCACGGAGGGCCCATTGGAGGTCCCACTGGAGGGACACAGAAAGGCCCACTGTAGAAACACTGGAGCGCCATGGGCTATGCACGACACTAGCATCACCACGTTCTGCCTGCAGGGGGCGCTCTGAAGTGAGTTGACATAAGTAGTTGTCCATCTAGTAACCTCAAAAGAACTTTTATTGCAGGTATGTGTGGATGTGTGGATTTATGGGTGTGTGTGGGTATGAATGTGTGCATGTGTGGGTGTATAAGTCGAATAAGTTTATAATTCATTACAATTTTCACTTTAGCTACAGCTAATGACCACATCTGTCATTGTCTATAGAACGGAAAATGTACCGGCCAATATCCTGGCACTAAAGATCACAATTCATTAGCAATGATCTCTCACATGGGAGACGTACCAAACCTGGAAGTCTCATTGTCTCATCTTGGAAGTATTTCAACACTGTCTGTTATTGCTTTACTTTTGTTCTTGTATATGAAGAACGTTCTGGTTTCTTCCTCTGTTGTGAGATGATGGTGGAAACATAACTTGATTCTATTCACAGTTGCATTATTATTTGGACAACATTTAGCACAAACTATGATAAATCTCCTCCAAACAAGTTTGTTTTGAAATTTTGGAATTCTTTTTCATATTTGGCTTTTCCATGTAACTTGTAAAAAAAGTTCATTATTACTAAAAAATAAATAAATAAAACCAGTGGACTGTTAGTGTAAAATTACCCAGCTACCAGCTGCTACAGCAGGTGACAGGATGGGTTTTTTTTTTTTTTCTTTCTATAAAGGATCTCTGAATGGCTGATTGATTAGAGCAATATGTGTCAGCAGGAAGAGAGACACAGCCTTAAGAAGGGAGTCTGTCATCTTTTCCCAGTGGCTTCACTTGAACCACGGACAGGTATTGACTCACACCATGACCACAGCTCTCTGCCTTCATACGGAGATGCCCCCCCCCCATGTCCATATCTGAGGCTTTGAGCTGCTGTGGCCCTGAGGACACTGTTCCCACGTGTCATTATCTTCTAGTACAGTTTGCACCTCGTGCCATGCAGTTTCCCGTGGCCCGTTGCCACTGGCTGGACCATCTTTTTCAATTAAAGTGGTGACAATCCTGTGAGAAAACCATAAATGTGGACATAGAGCTGGGGGAAATAATGTTTACCTTGCTGTGACTGCACAAACCAGTTCAAAAAAACCTCATTTGATTGCCCAATGAAATTGTGGTAGCTGAATAGAGGTGGAGACTCTTAAAATGCATTGGAAACTACAAAAATCAAACAAGACTTGAAATGAAATCTACAGGTCCCTGGGGCCTTGGTGATGTGGAGAAAAAGATCAAATCAAATTTGCATATGTGAGCTGATAGACAGAGGTGTCCTGGTTCATCAACAGTTCTAAGCTCAGTAGAAAAAGAAAGATACATAGAGAAAGAGAGACTGAGAGAGAGAGAGAGTAAGAAACAGAGACCGTGAGAGCGAGAGACAAAGAGAGAAAGTGCGAGACTGAGCGAGAGAGAGAGACAGTAACAAACAGAGACCGTGAGAGCGAGAGACAAAGAGAGAAAGTGCGAGACTGAGTGAGAGAGACAGTAAGAAACAGAGACCGTGAGACAAAGAGATAAAGTGCGAGACTGAGCGAGAGAGAGAGAGGTGACTCTAAAGTCTCAACAGGACTCGCAGCTTTCTCAGGACCTAATCATGGCCATAAAGCTGTGGTAATTACGACCTGCTGTACACTGGGGGTTTTGCTGTGTGTCAGTGTACAAAAGTCCTGTTCTGTTCATTTCTTCATGGCCCTTTGGATGAGCGCGTTCTCACAGCTAGTCTTTTGTATCATCCTATCCACGGGGAGAGGAGGGAGGGGGAGGGTCACTTGGGCAGGAGATTGTCTGCGCAGGTCCAGCCATTTCCACAGATCCTCCTTGCTCTCACCACCGTGCTAACATATCCCCTGCTCCAACGCACCCGTTCACACTCGGTAATTAGACGATGAGTCGACTCTGACGTACTTGAATGGATAAAACCACAAAAACCACAAAAAGGAGCAGTAAGCAGGAAACATGAGAATTACGGCTACAGAAAACACAGATCAACACGAGTGCAGCATACGTTGTAATTATTGTAGAGAGATAAACACTGGAGGTAGAATACAAACAATTAGGTATTTATATTCAGGTTCGAAACATTTCCATTTTATCAAAAGTAACGTAAAAAAATAGTAATGTTAGTCAGTCATGTCTTGTTTCAAATAGTGGGATATCTGAAATTATGGATCGTTGTAATGCCAACAGGACATTAAAACTGCATTAAATCAGTCTCCAGTGGGCTTCGTAAGTGCTAAATTAACCCAGACATTTTAATGGTACACAGTAATCTGAGCATAAAGAGACATTTATAACCGTCTCGCTCATAAATTAGTCTACTACTGCAGACACGCGGTACCATGGCTTGGCCACTTCAAATATTCCTCTCAAGCCATTGTGAAGAGTTGAAACCATAAACTTACATTGCATTGTGCAGATCAGGTGAACGTCTTACTCTCATTACTTTAGTCCTTCCTGAACAATATACTTTATTGTTCAGTTTCTCCTCACCGAGCCAAGTTGATTTGAGCCCTGAGTGTATTGACCAAAGGGGAGAATATTGCTTGTTTCAGAGAGTTAAGCACATAACATAACAGGATCATCGATCCTTTAAGATGTGGTTATGGGCAAACCCTCGGCCTTCTTCCGGCCGGTGCCCGAACGAGGAAGCGATGTTGTTAATGCGCCATGGCAACGCCCACCACGCTTTGTGAGTAGGAGGAGGCGTGGTTGTGTGGAGGCATTGTGGGTGTGGCCTCTAAACCTGTGGTCACCCCAGCAGTGTTGGGACCAGCAGTGAGAGACAAAAACAAACAAATGCACCGCAGTCGCCAAGGAGACGATCCCCGAGCGCTACCAGAAGCCCTCGAATTTAAGGTTTGTCCACACAGTGTCCCTGCGTTAAGGCCATTTTACCTTGCAGTTTCTATCTGACCAGCATCTAAAAAACGGAAGCACTTCCTGGGAGAATAGGGGTCACAGTTAATGCCACGGAACTCACTGACCCATCTCACATTTACATGATGAAAACTGATTAGAGCAGGCATTAGATCCAGCAAGGTCGTCCGTGCTTGTGAATGAATTCAGTACCCAGCTCAAAGACAAACAGGGGGGTCAGAACAGGAATCAGCTACCCACAATTCTCACTCCGCCAGGTACACACCTGCCCCCATTATTAGGCATTTCATTCTGTTCAGGTTTATAACAAAATGTTTGATTTTATTAAATGGAAGATGGATATCTGCTTCTCTCATTGAAACTGTTGTTTGCTCTGAATTTTTCTGCATATACACATGTGGTTGACCTTAGCTGGCACTGAATTCAAAAGAGGTCTAAACAGACACAGAGAGGCACAGACACACACTCACACATGCGTATAAGCACACATTCACCCGCACACACACACATGCATATATCAACACACAAAATTCACCCGCACACACACACATGCATATATCAACACACAGTAACAAACACATAGTAATGCACAAACATCTGAAAGCAACTCTTTTTTTTTAAGTGTACGTGTAATCTAAAATAAACAAATAAATAAATTTAATTAGTTTGGGATTTAAACAGATTCCATATATAGTGCAATTTGATGAACCAGAATTAATCTGGATTAGGCTTTACAGTCCTATTCAGAACTGCTTTACTCAGAAATCCATTATGCACTTACAATGCCAATAGTGATACAGTACATTACTGAAAGTCTGACTCCACCCACACATCTTGATCCACATGCCCTACACTCATACATGCAGAGCTACACAAGCTATGGGAAAGGCACTTCAGCCTTCAGAAGAAGAGGCTAGTTAAAAGATTCTAACTACTCAGTTTGAAAAGTACCAGGCGACTAAGCTTGATAAATGACCAGTGCTGTCATACATGTATTCTAAAGAACAAAATGTACACCAATTACCCCTCTTTAGAAAGACTTGTGAAGCATGGCCTTTAGAGAGAGTTTGCTAGGTGTTACAGCTTAATGTAGGCTACAGAGGTGGATTTTCACTTTGACAGACTGCTCTGGAAGACTGCTGTACTGGGAAACCTTCCTCCCAGGAGGCACCATGTTCTCTCACAAAGTCATTATCTACATGTCGTCCTTCTTGCAAGACTTTCAGCGGCCAAGTCTTCAATAAAATTCTAAAAGTTTTCTTTTTCTTTCCTTTCATGTTAAAGTGAATCATTAGAATCACTTAAGAATTATCCACCTAAATACTGAAGCCTGATTACAATAATTATGGAAATGTTAGTAACTTGTTTTTAGTAAATGTTTTTTTTTTTTTTAGAATTTCAAATGTACCAGGTTACTGTCTGGCAATCAGGGCTCTCTCTGGATGTGAAGTAAAAATGTCTGAACATAACATCCAGTCATCAGCTATCGGACAGATATAATCCCATAAAAAAGGTGGATGGATTTAATCCCATAAAAAAAAAGGGGCGGTTAAAAAACAGCCAACTACCATCCACTGCATGGAGACCAGACAGAGATGTGCGATATCCCAGAATGCATGGTAGGTACTTTTTACTTGTGGCTCTCGCTTCATTAACTCACTTTCTTCACACGTTGATCTTGCCCGGTATGAGTGACGGGTTGTGAGATGTCAGCCAGACTGAAGGAAATGAGTCATCTGTCTAAATCGCCGTTTCTCCACCCTCCTGAAGACAGTGGTGCCACTCCACTGCCTGCTCAGACGTGTCGACTGCCAGGTGGAGACCACGTTCAAAACGAACGTCGCAGGTCTCCGTTGGGAGCACAGGACTCTCGTGTTTTGAATCATAGACCATGTCAAGTGATCCGTTTCGTCACTGTTAAAGTCCATGAGCAAGAGCAAGTGTGCATGTGCGTTTCAACAAACATACTAAGCATTTGCATGTGCAGTATATACATATATTATTCATTAAGATATAACCTATTACAGGCAATATGCAGTATACATGTATGTAGTATATACATATATTATTCATTAAGGTGTAAACTATTACAGGCAATAGCTTCAGCACTGAAACAGTCGTCGAGTAGGTTGTGAGGGGAGAGAAAAAGGTCGTCACAGTACATCATCAACAGCAGATGTCACCAGTGACTTCCTGCTCTGACGCTTTTAAATGGTACTGAAGATATTTGCTGGTCTACACCCTTGAACCGCACAGAGCTGCTGATTTTATGTTTAGTATTTGTCAGAAACTTATCCAGAGCAACTTCTGTGTTTATTAGCAGGACAGCCTAAGTGCTCCCTGGGAGTCGATCCCATGTCCTGGGTGTGGTTACCTTACTGTGCTCCCTGGGAGTCGATCCCATGTCCTGGGTGTGGTTACCTTACTGTGCTCCCTGAGAGTCGATCCCATGTCCTGGGAGTCATTTCCTTACTGTCCTCCCTGTGAGTCGATCCCATGTCCTGGGTGTGATTACCTTACTGTTCCTGATACAGGAGTTAGAGGAACATCAAAGTAAGAGACGCAGTACAGATTTAAACATGAGGAAATGAATCCTATGTCTTTAGAGGTTATAGCATATAGAGGTTATGACTAGGCAGAAAATGGAGCATGTGCACTACTAATTCCTATGAACAGCCTCATCCATAGAATACATTTTTGAATCAACATAATGTATTCATAAATATAATATCCATTATGAAAGTAGTCTTTGATGTTTTCAATCCTATGCCATGCATACAGTTCTGAGAAGATCGCTAACATCTGAAAAGAACACACCATTCATGTGTTCCCTCTACCGACTTCCTGTAGTCAGAGTTAAGAACCAGGATGCTTGTCTGACCTGTCTGACCCAACACCATGTCTCACATCATCTGTGACTGAAGTACAGCTTATCATGAACCACCACTCGGCCAGAGACGGAGAAGATACACCACCACCCATCCAGAGACAGAGAAGACACACCACCACCCATCCAGAGACGGAGAAGATACACCACCACCCATCCAGAGACAGAGAAGACACACCACCACCCATCCAGAGACGGAGAAGATACACCACCACCCATCCAGAGACGGAGAAGATACAACACCAACCATACAGAGACAGAGAAGATACACCACCACTCATCCAGAGACGGAGAAGACACACCACCACCCACCCAGAGACGGAGAAGACACACCACCACCCATCCAGAGACGGAGAAGACACACCACCACCCATCCAGAGACAGAGAAGACACACCACCACCCATCCAGAGACAGAGAAGACACACCACCACCCATCCAGAGACGGAGAAGATACACCACCACCCACTTTCTACTGTCCTCACTTTCTACTGTCCTCACTTCCAGAAGCAGGATATTTCATAGCTCTGGGATGGCTGAAAATGAATGATTGCCCCTTGTTTTGGAGATGAGAGCGTGGAAACAAGAGCAGCAGTTTGTCAGCAGATCGTTGGGACCCGTCAGGAGAGCAAAGACTAATCATGTCACAGATAGACTATAGAGACAGAGCATGTAATGCTGTAAATACAAACAATAACATTTTCAACTCAATTCCAAACTTTACAGGAAGCTAATGCAAAGACAATATGACAGATGGGATTCTATCTCTTTTCTTGCTATCGGCAAGTTGCACACAGAACATTGAGTAGGTATCATAAATACAGAGAATTGCATGTGGTAATAAACACATGTAAAACGTTTTAGGTTAAATGGTTGGAATTATGCCAACTGGGTGATGCTGTCATGTGGTAAAAATGTACTCTTCACAGGCAAAACAGTCAAATGGTCTTGGAAATTCTTTGTTATAGTTTGAAAGGTTTGTGGACAGAGGGCCCAAGTTATCACCAGTGGAGTGCATGCTCTTAGAGGAACCAAACATAATAATGTCAAAATTATTTTTCATTTAGCTGAAGGAGTTTTTTTTTTTTGGAAAATTGCGCCCTGGGAAAGAATACATAAGGAAAATAGGATAGGACCAAACATTAAGATTTGAAGTACGGCATATATGATGGGGGGGGCTAGAGACAATTCTATTACAACCACAAATTTACCTTCTTTAGCTAATATGAAACAATCTAATGCCTTTCCTCGAATATCCACCGATTAAGACGATTTAAAAGCATATTTTGGTTAATTGTATCAAAAGTAACTATAACAGAAGAGTGCTAAAGTCTGTGAAAACAGTCAGTCAATTTAAGAAGGACTTGGTACTATGGTGCACCTTAGAAACAAACTGAAATTTGCCCCAAAATCATTTTCACTTAGATGTCAATACAGTTGAGAAGAAACTTTTCCAAAACTTTTGACAGAAATGGTCATTTGGTCTGTAATTATACCAAGACATTTGCCCTTCCACTGCCTTACCATACACTGGAGTCCCTTTCTGGAGACTCATTTTTGTATTAATCACTATTTACCTGCATACATAAAAACTAATACATGTTTTCCTTATGTATATATGTAGATTCTCTGACAGGGTTCTAACGTAACAGTATCCTTAGACTGGGCAAACGAACTAACACAAGCACTTCTTCCATGGAGAAAATTGTACATTATTCTGGACAAGGGTTTAAAGCAAAATTCTGTAAATTTAAATGTAAATGTAACATCTAAAGATTCTGCTGAGATGTTCATGGAGGCTTTTGTAGAAGTCTTCACAATACCAGAGTAGTCAATCTCCTTAACAATGCAATTAATTATCAACATAATAATGCCTATTTTATCCAGAAATTGCAATCACCCTGCCCACACCGCATTAATTAGTGTGGTTTTTGAGTGGTTTTTATCTCATCACTTCTACAGTTCAGGTCTACAGAACTGAACGTGCGAGACATTGCACACATTTTTTAAAACTTATTTATATATTTTTGATTACCTGATTGCACTTTGATTATCTTATGTATCTTTGTAGCGTTTTCTTGAATATGTTCCTCTCTTTCCATCTCGGTTAGGAGTATATTTTCTTCGTCCATAAATCAATAAAGATGGCAGTGAAGATCACTCAGATTTCCTTTGAGTTACAGTGTATTTATTTTTCTTAATTTTTCTATTACATGACAGCGGCAGGTCAAGTGAACAGTGCCGTGTTAACTTCTCAACTGAATAGAGACACACAAAAATTAGACTCAATTTCCTGTAGTGTCCATACGTGTCAAAATAAAAGTGCTTGACAAGATGTGAACATATTACATACAAGTGGAGACATTTACATGGTCACATATTGTCTGAAAAGAACAACAATAATAAAATAACCAAAAATAATATTCATATGAGAACACAACCTAACAATCTTGTTTAATACAAATAATTGTATTCATGCTTTGCTTTGAATGGATTATAGGTGCAACCAGTCTGAATGTGTTTAAAACCAGCTGAATCTCTGTGAGTAGATGTGACTTTGGCCTAGGGCCTGTGTGTCTGTGTCTGTGTGTGTGTGTGTGTGTCTGTGTGTGTGTGTAACCATACAGACAATGAAACGCACCTTAGAGGCGAGTGTGATTCACTCACCAGCCGCATCCATCTGTAGGAGTTTTCCATTCTTTTTTCCAATCTGTCTGCCAAATATTACCAAAACTGGGATATAGAGAAAAGAACACAGAGCTTTGGGCTCCAATCTAATCTTTCCCATTCATCTATCATTGACCATATTGTGGGCTGTTCTTGGAGATGCCTTTCATGCCTTGGGATTAAATGTCTGTCAGACAGGGTTATTGTAGTGAATAACAGCATGAGGGTGGAAGTGGTAACCATCCCAGGAAATTAGTTGTCTCACAGTGACAGAAGCACCATCTGTCTAAGAAAGGAAAAGTAAAATAATTAAAGGAGGGTGCAGCGAGTTGGACAACAATACTCAGTTGCAAAAGAGCCGCCTCGTACTTCAGCATTGGAATAGTGTCACAAGTTTTAAAACGTCATCCTGCATGGGTCTCCAGGCTAGAAGAGGAACCCAGCCTGAACACCCGCCACGCTAAGTGAACACACATTTCAGCCGAAATTGCACGCCTTCTGCTGAAACGAATGCCACCAATTCTGGTTCAGAAATTCATACTGAAATGGAATTGAAGACTTCACACTGAATTTTATAGACTTAGATGTCAAAAATAGTCCTAATCTTGAAGTAAAACCCGTTTGTTGTATTATATGTTTGTGTGTTAATGGTAGATGTTAATGGTAGATGGAAATGAATTGAAACATTAGATACAATGTAGGATAGCAACAAATTCAATACATTATACACATAAAACAAAATATTTGTTTAAATGCTAAATATTTATATCTCTTTTAACTGCATTTCCTTTTATATCATATTACAGCGAGAGAGTGCCTCCGAATTTAAGCCCCAGAAAAACATCTCTTGGCTGCTGGAAACTTGAACAAGACAGGAAAGGCAAAAACAAACGCAAAACAAATAAGGTGTGAAGTATTAATCTGTGAGCCCTCAGGTGAAAAAGCCGACAATCCAAAACAGCCCTGTGTGGGGAGCAGAGCTGCCACTTCTGCCATCACTGACAACTCTGGAGATCTTTTGTTTCCCTTTGCCCAGTGATATGATGCCCTGGGGGTCTATGGTGTCATTGATTAACTTTGCCAGGTTAAAGGGGAGGGGCCATAGATCTCCAGGCATCATATTTAAGGCAAAGGTGAGGGGGGAGGAGGGGCTATAGGCCGCCAGGCATCATATCATTGGCCAAAGGTGAGGTGGGAGGGGCTGTAGGCCCCCAGCTCCATGTCCTTGGGCAAAGGTGAAGTGTACTTCATAGATCCTATGGCAAAGAGTGCTCAATCACAGATAATGGTTAAAAGATCACTGTACTGCGGTATTGAAATTCTCGCACATGGACATTTATAGATAGAGCATCCTGCTCTCAGAGGAGAAGCAAGTGAATTTGTGTCTTTTGTTTGTAATTTATGTAATTTCGGTCTGTAGTGCTCACTGAGAAAACAGAATTAGATTAAAAAGCGACATCTAAATAACAGAGTCCTGGTCCGCAGAGGAACAGCTTAGTGACACAAACTATATGATTGTGTTTGACAGGTGGTGGTTATGCTGTGCTAATGGAAGTGAAATAACTAAAGATATAGACAATGCTTGACACGCACATAAAACCTGCTTGAAATTTCCAGTGGAGTGGCAGAATGCAAAACCTTCAGCTATTAATTTTGGACACATCTGGAACAGCCACTGTTTGATTACCAATCTTTTAGAACTGCTTGATGTAGCCTAGCTGTCATGCCGCATGGTAATTATGTAATAAAAAAACGCTACCCACAGCTAGTTTGCCACGTGAAATTTCCACTGTGAAAGCCAGTCAGAGCGAAGAGTTCATTTCTATGGTAACAGTCAATGAATCCAGGCAATGAACATAAACCTCGTGAGATCAGGCACCATGTGATAACCTTCAAGCCCTGTGTAGCAATGACCAACGTTTTCTCCATGCAGATAATCATTCAGACAGGAGCAAGGTTTCAGGAAGGCTGCTCGTCTTCTCTGAAGGAAGTACAGCTCAAGCATGCAGAAATAGGGACTGGCTTATCTGGTCAGTCTATCGTAAAGCTGCAAGAGATTCCTGGGAGCAGTTCTGTCTTACAGAAATTGTATGAGAAGTTGAAGAAGCTAATGTTATTTCACTGGATTTCATACAAATGAAGCTGTAAAAAACTAAAAACGTACACAAAAAACAAACCCTTAATATAAATGTGCATATAGCATATGATATATGTTTGTGTAAGTTTGTTCTTATGAATTTTAGTATTATTTAGTATTAGTACAGTAAGATAAGGTCAGGAATGGGTGATTAGGCTTTGGTCTTCTTCTGGTCTGTCTGACCAGTCACAGCTAGTACCACTATAACTTCATGCCTTCTGTCTAAGTATAAAATCAAAACCTGATTTCTAAGTTACCTTTATTCTAAATGGATACTGAAGAAGTGAGTGTCGGTTTGAGTGTCAACTCAAATGGATTCAAGCTGTAATTCAGGTTGTAAATGGGGCAAAGGATGAGTCCATTCACGTTCTACAGTCAATCCAGAAGATTTTAAGGACTGAAAATCAGGCACTAAATAGCTTCTTTAGCATTGAGACGCTTTTATCGGGCACTTAAAACTAAATCGAGGGGCCATTTTCATGTACAGCTCTGATAGGTGAGTAACGTCTCCAAAAAAGGGATACGTTTTTAACCAAGAAAACAACTGCCAGATGTGAAAAACATTAGTTCTATTAAGCATACAAAGTTGGAGGTAACAGAGGAAAGCATATAAAATCGGTTTCATTTCCAGTGTTGCTGTTGAAAATGCTCCTGGGGCCCTTTATGGAGCTACATCATTTTCGAATATGAAGTGGGAGGCTGAGTCAGTAAGAAATTACATGAGACTGCTGGGAATATTTTTTTTTCTTTTTGTTCTGTATGGCTGGGACTCGGCGTGTGCTTGGATGCTAGTGATTGCTACACTTCACCTCCGTTAAAGCTCCTGCAACCACAACCACAGAAGGAGCTGCACTACTCCACTGATGGACACCTCTGATCATGGAGCTGCACCTCACCAACATTGCAAATTAACACTGCCTTTAATTATTATTATTATTATTATTATTATTATTATTACCCTCTGCTGTGTTAGACCAAAAATATATTGACCTGATAAAGATGTTAATGACGGTGTCTTGAACACCAGACAGGATTTAGCTCGCATAGTTCCAGTACTGGAAAGAAAACATAGAAGAATATGTAACAGAGTAGGTTTCAAGCATTCTCCACTCATATGTGTGTATATATGTATATATTAAACTCTGGTGCATCCAGAGTGGTTTAATTACATTATAGTCACTGTTCAAAGTGTGTGTGTGTGTGTGTGGAGGGGGGGGGGGGGGGACAGCCATGCTGATTTCAAACCCCTTTAATGTCAGT
>JAOYMR010000010.1:15926954-15938142 GCA_025802075.1 Tenebrosternarchus preto | reverse complement strand
TTTTTTTTTTTTTTTTTTTTTTTTTTTATATTGGTTGTTGTTCCTTTTTTTTTTTTTTTTTATTTTCTTTTGTGCTTTGGGTGGGGGGGTTGGCGGCGGGGGGGGGCGGGCCCCCCCAGCCATGCTGATTTCAATCCCCTTTAATGTCAGTAACTTGGAGCGGACCAATAGCAAACACTGTTCATTGACGGTCACAGAGCAACAAGCCAATAGATGACAGGTTAACGTATCCTCCCCTCGCACACTATGGGAGGCTAGTGGTGTCTAAAACTAACACGCGTCTCATGAGCCAGGCCAAAGCTAGGGCCTCATCAAAGCCTCATGAAATTCAGATGCACTGTTTCTGGGCCCCTTGTCTTCCATCTAAGCCACATTACTCACCAAGCTGCAGCAGCAAGTAGAGAAAATACTTCATCTCTAAAAATAGAGAGTCCTCTTTGTTTGTCCTCTTGGAGAATATGACCATATGTCACCATCCTGTATCTCTATGACTTTAATAGTTTGGTAAACACTCCGTGGCTTATCCTGTGACCTAGATTGTTATTATTTTTTCCCCCAATAGCAATTTCTCAAAGCCAACCAACCAGTCATTACAGGGTAGATGTAAGTTCGTGTGCACAAGCACACATACACTCACACTCGCCCACTAACACGTACTCACACATGCACATGTGTGAGCAAACCCACTTTCTCTCTCTCTCTCTCGCTCTTCAAAGCTCGTCTTTGCAACAAATTAACGTGTTTCTCCTCGCTGATAAAAGCGCGTCTCGTTACCGGCTCCTGCTCCTCTTCACGCACAAAAGCCGCAGACCCACTCTGAGAGCAGGGAGGGACAACAGGAGGCAAGTTTAGAGAATCGATCTCTCTAATTAGCCATTATGAAACATCATTATGATAATTGGTTGATATGACTGGTTCCTTTCTTTGTTGATGTTTCATAAATGAATGAACCTAATTAAGAGCCGGTTGGAAGTGAAGGCTATAAACGGCCTGGTTTAGAGAGAAAGCGCCTTCAGCTGACAGTGTGTCACATGGCATGATAACATATCTCTACAAGTGCCGGTTTTAAAACAGCACTAAACAAAACTGGCACTACTCTGAGTCATCGGGCCATTTGAGCGTCTGCTAAAATCACAGTGGATGTTTTCATTGTAGCCAATTAATTAGTCCTTAAAATGTCTGCATCTTTTCAAAGTTGTCACACACAAAAGGGTTTTAGGAGAATCTGATTGTGAGTATTTCACATATTACTTATGTACATCCTTTGATCTGTAAAATAAAACATTTTAAATATTAAATGAACTACAGAGAGAGAGAGAGAGAGAGTGTATATAAGCACTTCAGGAAAACGAACACTCATAGCAAAACGTTGAGTGTGAAGCATCGGTCATATCCATGTCTTCCTTTGTCTCCTTTGCAGAACTGGGTGTGTGTTCCAGTGGGACAGATATGAATTGGCCGGTAAAGCCTCACAGTCCCTATGCAACAGCGCACATGATGGCTCGGCCATTTCTCATTTCTTCTAATGGAGTATGGCGAGGTGCTCAGAAGATCCGGATCCATCCATTCTAACGGCGCACTGGTACACATGGAGCTGGTGATACAATGGATACATGTTTTTTGATCTTGGCAAGCTTGGCATCATCTCTCGGAGCTTTCTGATCAGGTTTATTCATGTGAGAGAAAACGATCGTGCTCTCATGGGTAAAAAGGAGGCGGAGTCACACGGCAGGGTGAGAATGTCGCTACGTTAAGCACTCTCCCTACAGGCAAGCCAGCACAGTTTTACACTGAGAGTTAAGAGTTAGTTTGTGTGTGTGTGTGTGTGTGTGTGTGTGTGTGTGTGTGTGTGTGCGTGCGTGTGTGTGTGTGCGTGTAAGAATGACATTATGTCCAGTATGAGAGAAAAACCTAACCATGTTTACAACCTCAGATACTCTCTGGGGAGTATTTTGAACAGTATCTTTAATCATGTTTAAAACCTCAGATACTCTCTGGGGAGTATCTTTGGTAACCCATGCTTTGGTAACCCACACAAATCACTTTATAGCAAATTACTGAATAATTAAAGAAGCCAGTTCCTCTGGTACACAACAGTATACCTATTTTGTTGTTTTATTGTTCTGAGTTTCTAAAAGGTGCAAGAAAATACTAATTATACACCAGAAAGGTCCCTCAGGTTTGTCGACTGAGAGTGGCGGAGTGCTGATGATCTATGGAACCCTCATACCTGTGTTTCCTTCTGGATCTATTTTTCTAACTGTACTGCTATAGATAGATCTCCCAGAGTCTATCTTTGTAGAGTATAGATCCCTAATGTAGTATTTGTACTATGTCTGGCTCCTCCCACCACCCCTTGATGCAAGGCCACTTCTCCATCGTCCTGGGCAGATGTTCACGTGCAAGATGGCTTTCGGACACACTTGCATCCATCAAACCCAGACTAGGGCTTCTCGAAAGCTTTTGTTCTCATGACTTATTTTGTTTTTTATTGTTTATATCGGTGCTATTGTGGTACCCAGTATCAACCAGAGGAACGATGACCCCTCCCCCTTTTGTCTTGGTTCCTCTCAAGGTTTCTTCAAATCAAATCAAATCAAGATTTATTTATATAGCGCCTTTTGCGATAGATGCTAGATGTTGTCTCAAAGCAGCTTTGCAAGTGTCCAAGTCCAAGCCCCTAGTGAGCAAAGCCCAGGGCGACAGTGGCAAGGAAAAACTCCCTAAGAGCTTCCTTATGACTTCCTTAAGCTCTCAGGAAGTTTTTCCTTTCCACTGTCGCCCTTGGCTTTGCTCACTAGGGGTTTGGACTCATACATCTGGAAAACTGCTTTGTGACAACGGCTTTTGTAAAAAGCGCTACACACATACATTTGCATTTGATGTTAAAAGAGCTTTTCTTTTCACCGAAGCCATGTCAGGCCCTGTTCACTTAGAAATTAATTTAAATACGTTGAATTCTTCACCCAAGAAGAATATGTTTTACATAATGCTGATTATTGAACTGCACCCTGATTTTTATGCCATTTCAAGCCAGGACGGACTTTTGTTTTCTCTTTTTTTTCCGACTAAAATCTTCTGCCAATAAAGCTTCTAATATAAAGCATGAATTTGACACCTGTCAGCACTGAGACATCATCTCGTCACACCGTTATGTATTTGGTCTGAGGCTCTGGCCTGCTGGCCAGGCTCTGTGTCACAGGAATGCCAGGTGGGCGTGGCCCAGTCGCCACAGCAACCTCCTTTCATCCTCAGGGTACAGCAGATCCAGAGCAAATGGGGAATTACTGCAGTCCCACTGGGTAACGGTGCTCACTTTCAGTGGCCTGTAAAAATCCATACCAGTAAGCAGTGATACAAAAAAAGCACACACACACACACACACACACACACACAAGAAGAGAGATGGAAAGATCTTACCATTTATATATCTTACACTGGACAATTTGCCAAAGAATTGTCAAAATCTCAAATATGTATTAATACATATTTACTCTGCTTGGCTTTTTTCAGTGCTCAGAACATAATAAGCACCATATTGAAAAGAGCACACACAAGTACACACTGAGGTTATTTCTGCAGTGTACTGTGGAGTGGAATATGGAGTCTTAAAGGTACAAAGTATCACTTGAATACAGTATAACAGATGGATGACCCCAACACAAATGACCTCAGGCTATTTATAAATAATATTACTAAGTTCTTTCCATGTAATTGTAAAAATGATGTATTTGGAGTATTTTAGGCCCCCTACTTGTCCACTTATATATGCAATAAAGTAGAATGATATGCCTGGCAGAGGATCAAGTCCAGTCAAAATGTGAGCATACAAGTGACTGTAAAGAGTGCTATAAAAATCTCTACAAATCAAACAGATCCTATTCAATAGCATTTTGGGGAAGCTTTATCACTTCCTGTCATTCTAAAACACAACTTGATGTTCTTTTCGCTCGGTGTGACCAATTATTTTGCTTACAAAACATTTCGGAATTGGCTTGGATTACTCATCTTACGTTAGGACCCAGAAAAAGACCCAAAAAAGAGAAAAGAGCTTGTTTAAATAGCTGCTACACCCAGCGTTTTGAAAACACCACACGGCACGCATCTGGGCTTGAGAGGTGGGCTTTCTGGTCTGGGGAGGCGGGGATCTCTTGCCTGGGGAGGTGGGGCTTTTTGGCCTAAGGAGGCTGCACTCTCTGGCCTGAGGGAGGAGGGGCTCTCTGAAGAGGCGGGGCTCTCTGGCCTGAGGGAGGAGGGGCTCTCTGAAGAGGCAGGGCTCTCTGGCCTGAGGGAGGAGGGGCTCTCTGAGGAGGCGGGGCTCTCTTGCCTGGGGAGGAGGGGCTCTCTGAGGAGGCGGGGCTCTCTGGCCTGAGGGAGGAGGGGCTCTCTGAGGAGGAGGGGCTCTCTGAGTAGGCGGGGCTCTCCGGCCTGAGGGAGGAGGGGCTCTCTGAGGAGGCGGGGCTCTCTCGGGAGACAGAGAGACAGCTTCCTGTCAGCCTGTTTGGTCAACCCGAACCAGGCCATTCACAGCCACACTCCTCAGTTAAAAGGTATGAAAGTAGAATTGAGAGACAGGGATAATCACTTCCTAAGAATGATGATATGACTATAATATGAAAATACAACATCCAACAGGTCACTGTAATTATCTGTTCCAACCATTAACCAATAATTGCCAACTGCACATAAACCCTTAAAAAGTGGTTTTAATTGTAAAGAAATAAATTTTACCTTTTTAGTTAAAAACAAATGTAGCGTGTTTGGACCAAGGTAAGACGCCCCTTTGTTATTTACCCAGTCATTTGTTATTTACCCACTTTGTTATTATAACCCCTTTGTTATTGACCCACTTTGTTATTATAACCCCTTTGTTATTGACCCACTTTGTTATTATAACCCCTTTGTTATTGACCCACTTTGTTATTATAACCCCTTTGTTATTTAACTACTGCTGTTATGAAACTGTATGACACACATATGAAACTGTATGACACACATATGAAACTGTATGACACACATATACGTACGTACACACACCCTTATTTTTTTCATGTTGAATCTAGACACTGACAAAGTACAATGGAGAGGGGGCGGAGTCTCATTATTCCTGAGACAAAGCTTTCTTTTCCTAAAAACTTTTTCTCTGAAGGTATTTAATGGCATACAAATGTAATGAATCCCTGTCTGAATATCTTGACTAAACAGGATAAGGATAATTTAGTACTATCTGCATGGTATGTATGAGGGTATATGAGAAGCCAGCACTCAATGAAAAAAACAAAATCAATAATACTGTAGAGAATTAAATCTTTAATGCTCTTCAGTTCTGACAACAAAAACCTACACATAAAACATGAGGGATTACCACAGCAGTATGCACAGGATTGGCCATTGGCTACAGATTACACAGGCTAAGTTTGGCCCCTCCCCCACACGAGAATCTGGTGTCATATTGGTTCAGGGTATTCTGGGTATTATTCAGATTGCATTCGCAGAATCACACACACACACACACACACACAACCACACAAACACACACACACACACATACAACCACATAAACACACAACCACACACACACACACACAGTTGCTTTCATCTGCAGCACTGTGCCTTTAAACGAGAGAAGGGCCTGCTCATTCATTTAGTTAATCATTCAGCACCATACACCACATACCACAGCACAGACTCATGTGTGGACAGCAGAAAAGAGAACAGCGCCATCTATCGGCCTCCATGAAACTAAGACAAAGGAGAAAGATCTAGAAAATCTGGAGGTGAGGTTGAAGAAGAACAGAGCAAAGCAAACAAACAGTGAGTATTTACTGACCATGTGAGGTCTATAAAAGCAAGTGATATACTCACCCTCTCCCAATCAGTTACAGAAGGCTCTACTTTAATCTTTTGGTCTCTCCACCCCTTCCCAACTCTTGCTCTCCGCTTCCGAGGTTCAAGAAGACCAGTGGTTGATACCAGTCTACATGCGTGTGCACACAAAAGCCAAATCGGTACGGTATTCGCCCAAAACTAGAAGACATTCGTCACAACCACGTCCGACGCCTCCATTGTTCCACAGAAGTGACGGCCATTTAAAACGGCGCTATTTGATCGATCTGCAGCAATCAAAAGGTCACACTGAGATTTTTAAGCATCACAGTGTAATTACACCTCTTTTCTTTTGCAAATTATAGCAGTCTATGTTAACTTGACGAATCAGCAGGTGTAACTGCTTGCCCTTACAATAGAGTTGGAACGGTGGTCCTAATTGCTTGACGCAAATGAGGTTTTTATTTCAGTCCGCAGTAGCAAAATGTTAAATGCATCAAAGTGGTTGGATTTCCTGCTGTAAAGCGCTTCATTACTGTCTGTGTTTGCCTTTCATCTGGGCCTCTATATGCCATTAGATACATGAGAATAATTTACAGCGTTCAACTACTACTTCCTAGTTGCAGGTCGTTTATCTGGATTGTTTACGTAACATTTGGTAGATTTATAATCTCAGTCTTTCTCCATCCGTAACTTGCAATAATCACTGTGAACTGAATAATTACACAGTAGCAATTTAAAGTGGCTTTTAAAATACATTGTACTGTCTCGGATTGCTTTGCATGTCTTTGGACTAAAGTAGCACAGGTTCATGTATCAATGGGCTTCATAGATGACCATGGGAAAAAAAATAATTGTATATATATATATATATATATAAAATTGTGTATATATATATATATATATAAATAAATAAAATTGTATATATATATTACTAATAATTTCAGGTTATCAGGTGACAGAGAACCAGGTAAAGCTTGTGCTTGTAGGGAATTTCATCTCCAGGGATGTCATTTATAATATATTAATTAAAATATCTTTATTTTATATTCTGTCTGTTTTATGCTACTGTAATTTTCAGCTATGATTTAAAAGGTTTGGAAAATAGGCAATTATTATTATTTTTTTTTTAACAAAAATCCATTACATCTTGCGGAAACACCTCATATTACTTCTTGGGCTGGCAGGACTATAGGTTGTCAGGGTTGAAAACAGAAAGGAAAATCACTTGTGTGTGAACATGAAGTGGTCAGGCCTATTTGCAGAGGAATATTGATTGGATTAGTCAGTGCAGGCAGGAGAGTGATGAAGTGAGAACATGTAGCTTCTGCAAGGAGGGGGAAACTGTGGGGGAAGAGGACAAAGGTGCCACAGGACAACGGGCAGAGAGACGAGTCTACGGTCCCGGCCGCAGAGGGACGGGAGGTCCTGCTACAGAAAGACGTAAAAGAGAAGAGATGAAATAAATCCAGAGATGCAGAAAGGGAAAAGAAGAGAGTCTAGAGGGTCTGAAGATGGTGTGAGAGACCACTCGGAAAGAGTGAGAGAGAGAGAGCGAGAGAGCTTTCTGAGCTGCAATACCCTACCTACAAAAGAGAGGGATGGAGAAATTCCACTCCAGTGAAAGACCCTGAGCTGAGGCCTGGTCGGCGGCGTTGGTTTCTGCCTCACTCCTGTGGTCTCCACCAACAAGCCTGCTGAGCCAAAGTCCCCTTCAGCACACTGACCAGAGAACGCAAAAGAACACAATGGCTTGAAGGTCACAAAGCTTGCATGACCCCCCCCCCCCTCCCTTATCTCATATCAAAGAGCTTTAGAGGCCCAGCGAATTTCACTGCACTGTAGCGAAGGGGCTTGACGTAATGGAAAAGACTTCACTGGCAGGGAGCCCAAGGAGGCCAGAGGCGGCACAGGCCACAGAATGAAGGAAGGCCCGTTTACATCTTAACACACCATTTAGCAGAAATCACTAGCATAAACTTGTCGCCTAGGAGATGTTTCCATGGACGCCAACCAACAATAGGAATATGAATAGTGCCTCAAACTGCATCAGTATACTTACAAACCTCACTGGTCATCTGGTTGAGTAAACTTCTGTGATTTAAGCTCACTTCCAAAACAATTCTGGGACTCCAGAAAAAAATTTCAAAACTGGAGTGGTAAATTCATCCAATGCTATTAATAAGCATTACATTAGATTCAGGGAGTGGTGGGCCTGGGACATAACCATACGGTGTTCTAAAAAGACCTGCCCATACAAAACTATCCACTTAGACACTGATACATCTTAGGCCCTGTCTCAAGAAGAATGAATCAGTTAACAAAACCAACAAACAAAAAAAACATCTTCTGATAGAGCTGTACTACGGCTCTTCAGCCTCCAAACACCTCTCTAACTACAGCCCGGGTGCGTCTGCGAAAGTGAACCCATGTAGAGGATTACACTCATTCATTTACAATGCTTATTAACACTGCCATTACCATGAATTAACTGTCATTTCAAATGGATTAAAACAGCAACTTTAAACAATGACTGGAACAAAGAGTGAGTCAGAGGTGAATGAATGTGAATGAATTCAAATTTTGAGCAACCAGCACTGCACATCACATCTGCTATAACAGAGGTTTGATGTACTTCATTAAATATACTGTCAGAGAGCACAACAGATCCCCATTAGCATATAGTAACATAGTCCTTAAACTATATTAAACAATTTCATGACATTATCAAATGAGGCAATCAAATAATCTTATCGAGTACCTGCAGGTGGTCTGATTTAGTCAGCCGTTTAGTCTTAATTAAAGAGGCCAACACACACAGGTGAAACCTGAGCTAAGAAATGGGTAAGTGGAGCACAGCAGAACTATTCCTCCGATCGCTAAAGCAAACAGCCACGTTTCAGAGCCGGGAAATCAATCAATCGGCAATCAATACGACAGGCTGCCCTCTCAATCTTGGCTCACGCGCACAGACACTGAGGCCCACCTCGCGTTTGTCCCACGCGTCGCGGCCAGGGATGGTGTTCGTCCCGTTTGTGTCCCGCTCTTGGTTCTAGCTGGTCGCGCTTTGAAAGGAAAGCTTAGTAAACGCAGGCTGACCGTCACTAAGATGTCAGCTAGCTCCAGGACTGACCTGCACAGCGATCGCGTGTGTATTAACGTTAAATCAGCGTCAAGCTAAATTTGCGGGATTATTCCGGAAGAACCAGAAGAAGTGAGTAGCTTTGGCTTCGGGCTGCTTCCCAAGGCCGACTGGAGGAAGGCAAAGATTCCTGGAGAGCAGGAGCCAGCAGGCAGCTTCAGGCCAAAGGAGACGGCCAGCCGCATCTGTGTTGGTGCCGGTAAAAGCTTTGCGTTTGAACCATAGACGGTGTATAGTCTGGTATGAGTGCACCGAACACTACAGTGTGCCGAGAGTGAGGAGGTTCTGCCAATAAGGCAGTAAGGGAAACAGAGCTGACGATTCATTACACGGCCTGACATGCGATCATGGATTCCTGACATGCCACATGGCCACCTTCTGCAGGAGCCCCCCACCCCCCTCCCTCCCTCCCTCTGACCTAGAACCAGCATTGGATAAAACCCTGCATGCGTGTAGAAGAACCAAACACATGCATGGCGGGGCGGGGAACAGCGTAGGGTTTCCAGACTCGGGCATAATGTCAAAGACTGCGGCGCTTTAATGCTGTGTGTGGTATTGATTTAGTGTCAGTGTCAGGTGCGCAACTCAACACGTGTACAGATAGGTGTGTGACGTAAAACACTATTAACTGAATCTCCTGATATACGCGCCCTAATGATGTTGTGTCAGATGGGAGTGTAATTGACGTTTAGAGCACCAGTAAATTCCCTCGTCTGCCGTTTAAGAACGGATGCTGAGAGTTTGCTGGTGCTGTTTGCCTCATGCCCTCTCCTCTTCTGCTGGTAACAATCTTAATTAAATCCCAAAGTATACAGTGAAACTTTCCCAGCTAAACCCAGAAAATGGCTCAACCATAAAGTCAGGAAGCAAAACGGTTATTTGTGTTTTTCTATGAAATGCAGAGGGTAGGAAACAGCATTCTGCTTCAGTACGGGACAGTTTCTACTCCCAAACTGTTCCCTCATTAGTTATTGCTTCTACACTGCAGAGGTTTGAGCCCCAGTTGAGCCATATGGCAACTTTCTCATCAGGTTGGAAGTAGGACAGGGTTCTTGTTTTGCCTGCTGATGTAACTAAAGTACCTGGAAATGTAGGTGTGTGTGAGACCACAGTGGCTGCGAGGGGCACCCAACAATGTCCTCTTCTGCTTGGTGTACCGTGAAATAAAACTTGTACCTGAGAGAACGACAAGTGCAGAAGTTTAGTCTCCCACATTAGAGCTGACTCAGCACAACTTCCTGTGGTTAAAACTTGGAGGGGAAAAAAAGTTTTAAAAAAAATAAAAATAAATAAATAATCGAAATATTTTCACATGAGCAAGTGGTGGAAATGCTGAAATTATGCAAACATGACATCTGTCATTTCGTTCCCCTTATTAGACCTCTTTATAACTCTGAAAAAGAAATTTTTTGCATGTCACCAAGGTGACAACAACTCGCTCTCTGTGACTTGTAGCTGAGCTTTTGTTTACATTTGCACGTATATTGTGTTCCTGCCACACTTCCCTCAGGTGATGTACAGCCATTAGCTACACCAACTGGGGGTTATATCATTGTTTACCCTGATGTGTTATGTTTTGTCAGTCATTAATGTTACAGTGGCTTCTTTTGTTCCAGTTCGTTGTTCAATTTCCTCTTTGTTCCTTTCATTAAACCGTTAAGTTTTCTTAATGCATTTTCACTTTCTTTGTGTGTGACACTCACTCGTTATAGTAAGACAAAGTTTAGAGATGAATTCAAAAGAATACATTACCTCAGTTGTGTAATATGGAAAAATTGTTTCATTTATTCAGTTTGACATCTTTTCCTTGCAACAAAATAACAACAATACAAATTCTTTTACTATATAAATACAGCTCTGTCCTCTACCATGTCCTTACTGTCAATGGGCAAGATATAGTACATTTGTATTGGAATAGCAGAATATTTTGTTCTTTTTTTTTTTTACTGCAAAGATGGATTCTGGACACAAACGTCATATACCAAGGCTGCTAAACTTAACAGCGTGAGGAAACTCAATCCATCAAAATTCACCTCTACTTCTGTTTTTTATGCACAGGGAATAGAAACTGAAATGATATATTATACATCTTACACCACCACCACCACCCCAACACTTATGAGTCACATCCCCTCATCTTACACCACCACCCCAATACTTATGAGTCACATCCCCTCATCTTACACCACCACCACCACCACCCCAATACTTATGAGTCAC
>JAOYMR010000010.1:15879844-15894404 GCA_025802075.1 Tenebrosternarchus preto | reverse complement strand
CACCGGTGATTGGGATTGGGGCAGGCGACGCCTGGTGGGCGTGGCCTGAGTGCTGGGCGTCCGCTGGGACGTGACAACACTCTGCTCTTACTGGTGCAATGTGCAGTTAATGAAGATTGGCCACCAGGCTAGTCCAATTTAGCCATGAAGCCTCCCACACTAAAATGACAGGTGTTTCAGTTTCATTGTCCAACCCCTGTATTTATATATAAAAAACATAAATATTTATATAGTGTATATATATATATATATGTTTTTTATAAATTTTATAAATATATATATATATATATATATATATGGACGTGGGTGTATAACCAGGATTGAAGGGTGGAGGTGCGAGGCACACATGGAAAGGTGTGATGCACAGGAGTGACAGTGTCATGGAGAGTGTCTGAAGGATGGACTAGTTTAGAATTGTTCACCTAGAAAATGCACCCATGAGAGACGTGAATCTAATAAACTGGATAGCAAATATACAGCACCCTCAACAATTATTGGCACCCCTGGTTAAGATTCTTGGGCTACAAATAAATTTATTCTTTTTTTAAATAATATAGGACAACAATGCAAAAAAAAAAAAATCCAACCTTTAATTCAAGTGCATTTATTCAGTGGGAATTTTTAAGAAATTATTCTTTTACATGAAATCATCTGTACCACAATTATTGGCACCGCTGATATTAACACTTTGTACAAACCTTTTTGCTAACAGGACAGCATTTAATCTTCTCTTATAACATTTCACAAGATGGAAGAGTACAAAGATAGTGATCTTCCATTCCTCTTTGCACAGTCTCTCTAAATCGTCCTGAGTCCTGGGTCTTCTCCTATGTACTCTCCTCTTCAGCTCACCCCACAGGTTTTCTATTGGGTTGAGGTCTGGGGACTGAGATGGCCACGAGAGGAGCTTAATTTTGTGCCTTGTGAACCATTTTTGTGTAGATTTGACCACATGTTTAGGGTCATTATCTTGCTGAAAGACCTAGTGACAAGCCATCTTCAGCTGTCAGGCAGAGGCCACCAGAGTTTTGATTGAAAATGTCCTGGTATTTCAAAGAGTTCATGATGCCATTCACCATAACAAGGTTCCAGGGGCCTTTCCAACAGAAACAGGCCCACGGCATCACTGATCCTCCCCCATAATTCACAGTGGGCATGATGTGCTTTTCCACATACTCATCTTTTGTGTTACGCCAGACCCACTTAGAGTGTTTGTTGCCAAAAAGCTCTATCTTGGTCTCATCTGACCAAGCATATGGTCTCAGTTGAAGTCCCAGTACCGGTTAGTGAACTCCAGACATTTACGTTTATGCTTGTAAGTGAGAAAACGCATTTTCCATTCATGACTTCCAAACAGCTTGCTGGCGTGTAGATAGCGCCTGATAGTTGTTATGGAGACTTTGCACTACTCTTTGATGCAGTTCTCTAACAGTGAGATTTGGAGAACTTTTTACTTCTCTTACCATCCTCCTCACTGTGTGTGGTGGCAAAATACACTTGCATTCTTGTACAAGCTGTCTGTAGATTCCTCTGTCTGTAGATATGGGCAGGTGTAGGCAAGCGGCTATTTTCTTGTTTGAAGGTCGACACACATCTGCCTTACTTGAATGGTGTGTTCTCTTGTCTTTCCCACATGTTGAAGAATGGATAAGAGAAATAAAAGAAAAGGCCTCTGTGTCATATAATATTTATTTCCCAGGGAAAGTGATGAATTACTAATTAAAGGTTCCTATATCCTCTGATTAACTTTATAAACTACAGTAGAAATGACAGAAATGCCTCAATTATTTATTTTTTAGGAATTGTTAGGGTTGGCAATAATTGTGGAACAGATCATAGTCAGGGATTTTTTTTAATTTACTTGAGTTAAAGGTTACATTTTTGCACAATTTTCAAAGTGAGATTATGCATCTGCAGTAAAAATTTAATTTATTTTAAGGCTTTTAACACATCTTAACCAGGGGTGCCAATAACTGTGGAGGGCGCTGTATGTTCAAGGTCTGTGAGTACATGTAGCTCGCATTAAGCACACATTTGCACATCTCTGTCAGTTTGTCAGCCACACACTTCCAAGAGCTCACAGGAGAAGAAGCAGGGAGACTGGTACAATGTTCAAATGATTGAGCACTAAGATCATTCAGGACAGCTGCCAAGGTACCAGTGTTACCAAAACCACTCTGTAGTGTTTCCAGTAGGCATATCAATTTTGAGTTGCAGGAGATATATATTCCTTGCTTATGGAAATATGACTGAGTGAGATGTTATTCAGTGTCAAGGATCCCTGCGCACAGTCCTGCAAAGAAGTGACAGGTGATGAAGGATGCTGCAGTAGGTCTGCCCTTGCGAACTGTTAATTAACACAGATCATTTGTGTAAGCTTCTTAATACACAGAGCACACCCCTCTCCAGGCAAAAACTTGAACTCAGTGCTGATTCAGTGTTTCCTACACTTTGTAATAAAATGCACAGGAACCCACCACTAAGAAATTAAATGAGTTAGAAAAAAATCTCACCCTCACCTAAGGTCTTCAAAGCATTAAAGAAATAAAGCCACCTGTATTCCATACATTTTCATGGCAGTAAGGAGACAGTGACATTTTGGCTGATACAGATTCAGTTTTGGAGAAATTCCAGACCACCCTGGCCACACAATCCACTGAATCACCTCATCAATTTAATTTGAATCACGTACAAACATTTGCAATTACCATAGCAGAGAATATGATGGTGCACATTGAATGTGCACTGAAAAATGTCTTTGTTACAGTAACATACAGTAGATTCTCATTACAGTGTTCCAGGAGAAATGTACAATGGTATATTTCTTCTTGGAAATAAACAACACACCCAATTGTTTAATTAAACAATTGGGTTTGTGATTTATTTCTGCAAGTGGCTGTGCCCAAATAATTGAACATTTGAAGGCACTATAAAAGCAATTATAGTAAAAAGGTATTACAATTATACTGGGCAGCTACACAGAGTCAAGGTAAATGAGCTAAGCTGCAGCTCTCAAAAAACAACGATCTGTTTACAGTTGCAGTCACGAGATGAATGGTGCTGCTGTGAATGTTAGCTTTATCATCACTCAAGAAATTGTGTTGGCATCAAGGTCACATTATGAAAGAAGAGTTCTTCAAATCATGCTGTCGAAGGCAGTTGAACTGACACAAGGTTCTTGAGACAAAACTCAATTGGACTGAGTCACAGTGCCCTGGCAGAAATGGTCAGGCAGTTGTCAACAAGAGGTTAATGATTCTACATTTATTGTTGTTGGCCTATTGTATTCACACAAACAGGCACCGATGCTAACTTGACTAAATGTGTGAAATTAAGTAGTCACACGTAATTGCTGAATAGACATTAGATGTATTGGTCACTTTAATGTGACATTTTGGCAAATGTGGGAACCAAACTCATATGTTTGACATCGCAGAACCTCTCAAACATTCTGTGCAGACCACATGCTTCCATGGGTTCCCAGGAGCAGCAAAACTGTGACAAATGAGTTATAAAACTGCAAAATCACACATGCCATTAAATTATTCCAGCTCTGATGCTATAGCCACATTTGAAAAGTATTAACATTTTGTTAACAATGTGTTTTGGCATTCATATAAATAGCACCACCAGTTGTAAAAGGTGACAGGAAATAACTCTTGATAAAAACACGCACAAAGAAGTCACATGATCAGCGCATAAGATGGTAAGGTTACATGACTTCTTCAGAATTGTCCATTAAGTCTGCTTGCCAAAGAAAATGGTATTCTCAGTAGTTTATGGTGGTTCCTGTCCTCCCCTAGTTCCTTCATAAATTGCGAAGGTCTTCGGGCCATCTTTACCAAAGCAGACCAGCCCTCACTAAACGGAGAAAGAGGACCAAGATCTCCCCTGTCCCCAGCTTATAAATCATTCTTAATAATTGTACCTCCATTATTGTTTGTCTTTTAATTGTCCAGTAATTTATTTAAACATCTGTAAAAACATTTTGTTACCTGGATGTCTTACGAACTTTATTTACGTATACATTTTTAATATATGTAACACTCAAAGCCACCATCTGTGTGAACAGGTGTCAGACTGAGAGGTGAATGTCAAAGGACACAAGGGGTCAAATGTTCCCAGTGGTTCTTCAGGATCTCACAGGTTTTACAATCTTTACAGGTTTATTGTTTGATTGTTTTGGGTTTTTTTCACTTTTTTTAATCATTTCCATTGCCAGAGGTTTAGACATTAATGGCTGTGTGTTGAGTTATTTTGAGGGAAAAGCAAATTTAGACTGTTATTCATGCTGTAAACTAACTACTTTACAAGGTATCAAAGTGTCACATCTTCATGAAAAGATAATAAAATATTTACAAAAAGTGTAAATGTGAGGGGTGTACTCACTTTTGTGAGATACTGTATGTGATTTATGTGATAGTGAATTTGTTTATTTTAGAATGTGATAGTGAATTTATTTATCTTAGATTTTAGATTGTTCAAAGTAACCACCCTTTACTGTGTTCCTCAGCTCCACACTAGTGATGTTCTCCAGCTTCATGAGGCAGCTGCCTATGATGCTTTTCCATCAGTCTTGAAGAAATTCTCATAGTGCAGAGCACTTGAAGGGTGAGGGACTAAGGTTCTGAAAGAAAACTTTTTGCTGAAGGTGCATATACAGTTCATTCTTTGTGCAAGTGTATGTGCATGTTCTGAAAATCAGATCTTGTATACCTTTACCAATTTATATTTGTCTTATGAACAAATTTAAGCATAATCCATTTGATTAAAATGGCTTTGTTACTATTAAAAACATTCATTCAGTCAGTCAGGTGTGCCCAAACTTTTGACTGGTGGTGTATATAACAGTCCATTTGTGAAAGTGGAACTAAGAACCACCACCAAAAAGTGTGACCATGAGCACAGCTGGTCAGAATTAAAGCATGTCCTCATGCTAATAACTCTGGTCAACACTGATTTTGCTTCCTGCAAAAAACACCTGCCTAATGTATTTTTACAAATACGTATTCCGAGTTTAGGTACCACCCACAGTTTTTAGGTCCCAGTATACCTATATGTCATTATGTATAATATGGAGTGGTGGCACCAAGGAGACTGGACCCCCCTCTAAGATGGCAGGGATATTCCTGAGACCAAACATAAGCAAAACCTTTTAGTTTTTACAGTTTGCCTGTACACATTACAATGAACTCGCATATTTATAAATACTTAATGAATAATAAATATAAAATGTACATATTATACTGGATAGAAAGATTTTGAAAATAGATTCACAATTAGCATAAAATGTACAATGTGGTCCATATATTTTAGTTTGGGAAGCAAAAAAACTAGAAGTTACCATTTTCTTTCCCAGTGTAATTTATCATGTTTAGAAACATACAGGTCAGTATGTTCATGCAGAGGTGGCAAATTCATGCTGGGAGATGAAGAGAAACAACTTTGTTAAGTTCTCCAAAGCTTCACTCATCAACCACAAGAGGAAAAAAAACAGACAGGACTAATAAATTCCGATTGCCAATGTGCAAAAACTGCTTGAGAGGCTGTCTTGGTTTAATCAATCATTCAGTATGTTTATACCACATACTGTAACGAGAACATTTAAAGAAAGGAACCCAGTATTAAGATATAGTGTTAATGTAAATGAAGCCAGTATTAAGATACAGAGTACAGTATAAGATACAGTATTAAGATACATGTAAATGAAGAAATGTTAGATTTTTTTTACCATCAAGACAAACTCCGCATCAGAAATTTAGTAAAGGACCAGTGAGAGTTTTATGGGAGTGAGAGTCTTATGGGACCTTATGGGAGTCTAACCAGTTATCCATTATTTACCTCCCTATAAGAAAACACTGTCCAGGGAAAAGGCCTTGTGAAATTCTTGTTAATAGAAACCTTTTCTGGATTCATTTATTTTATTAGGTTTTGCTTTGTGGTTCTTTCATCAATTTGGCACTACGTTTAAATATAAATAAAAATAAATAAAACACAAATAGAAACCTTAAAAAACCTGTCTACAGATCATATTACTTGATGATTCATTATAATTTCTATTCTATTTTTAGGAAATATTAAATATGAAAAACAATGTTATTCTTCCGATAAAGTTTATGGCTCCAACAATACTATTACTATTAATACCTGTCCTACTCTCTGTATACTTCACTCTTACATAAACCCCAACAGCACCAATGTGACCAACACTCACGACTCTTCCACTAACATCAGCGTCACTCATGTGTTCAGAATGGGCTGGAAATATATCTAATCCCGTGGTCAGAAACTGACCAGCGATGAATGAGAATAATGCAGGTCCTGAGTTAAAGTGGTGTGTGTAAAATGCTAACACATTTAGGCATGTTGCTGCATCAACAAATAAACAACTTAAACATCACATGTAGAAAATAAAACATATATTTTGAGCAAATAAAGAGTTTGTAACTGAATTCTTTTACCAGCAAGTGGAGACACCTCAAAAGACGGTTTTAAATAAATCATTTATAAATTATTTTTAAATAAATGAATGAAGTGCATAACTTTAACTGAGGTGGCAGAAAACTGAGGTTTCATACAATATAGAATACATTACACTATTATATAGAATACATACTTCACTATGGAATATAGTACACATTCAGCCCTTATAGTATATAATACACAATACAATATAGAATACATTACACTATTATATAGAATACATACTTCACTATGCAATATAGTACACATTCAGAGCATATAGTATATAATACACAATACAATATAGAATACACTTCAACCATATAGTACACAATATAGTACACAATACAATAGTATACTCTTGGACCACATGGTATGCAATATAGTATATTATATTGTATACAGTTGGACCATTCCTTCAATATAGCACTGTTAAATGGAGATCAAATATACTGTATAACATAGAACAAGAGCAAGAAAATATATAGAGGTCGCTAGCATACTCCTCCCCACATGGTGGCGCTCACCACCTAGTCCTTTGTTTCTGTTGTCGTTTTTCCTTTTTGGCAGCAGTTAGTTTACCTTCTTCGCCTACTTCGCCTTGTCTCATTCGCATGTGTATTAGACGTTAACACACTCATTGCAGGTGCCTTAGGCACACCAGGTTACCATTTCTGTTTGTTATTCCCTATAACAAGGAATTAGATCTTGTCTAATTAGAATTAGAATTAGAAAACTATAAAACATGTGTCGCCTTCAATGCAATCAAGATCTTTGAGGATCAGAAGTTAGGGACATGTACATCTATCATCTTCATATTGATGGAGTGTTGTATTCATAATTTTCCTGGTGAACAGAAGCATGCATAGAATACATAGAGGAGGTCCCATGATTGAACCTTCAGGGACTCCACACAAGACAAAGCAAGAGGCTTGCACGCCTGCATTTCCAAATGCAACAAAATTAATAATCATGACTGTTCAGGTAAAACTAGGACCAATTCAGTACAGAGCTGCAGGGTCCAAATATTTTTTGTAGCCAATGAATTAATATCCTCTGGTCCCTTACAAAAAATAATGCTAAGAGAATCAGTATAGATGGGTTACCTGTAACTGGATTCACTCAAAGATCATAAAGAACTTAAGAAGTGCTGCTTCTGTGCTATGATAAACCTGGAAGCTAGACTTGAATACCCCATTTTTGATAACAATTAATTAATTGAATTAATAATTAAATAAGTAAGAATTGAATTGAAACACCTGTTCAATGAGTCCGCCTAGGAATTAGAAATTATACATACAGTGCATGAGGGACATGCGTTAGTTCAAATTATTAAAATATTATTTTATATGTTATTTTAGTAAGCAACTGCCTAGGTGTATAAATTGATGTCCAAGTGTTACTGCTGGTCCAGAGTAACCAGTCTGAAACCAATTTACTGTAAACTGGTTTTACTTTAATTGTGTTGACCCGATAAAGTCAGATAAAGAAAAGTATTGGCTAATTTCTTAGTAGTTCAAAGCCTTCAGTGGAAAGTTGCAGGACCAGGTAGCAGTGATAGTGGTGCAAGTGTGTTTACAACTGATACATATTAGATGCTGATGTTGAGATGAGATGAGATAAGAATCCTTTATTAGTCCAATCATGGGAAAATTCACAGTGTTAGCAGCAGCAAATGGACAGTAGGGCATTGACTATTATAACAGGATGAAATAAATAGCATGTACAGTGCATTAAATGCATTTCTAAACAAAAATATATGTGGGATTTACTTACAATACCTGAACAAAGCTTTTTAGATACCATTCCAGAATGGGAAAATATAAAGAAATATAAAGGAAAACCTTTTTGCAAAGGCAGAGTGTGAAGAAGATCAACGCATCTAACTGGCCACAGCTGGAGAGGAGATCCATGGAACCATCCAGTGTCTTAAGGGCTTTAGATGAAAATCATACGCAGAGCATGACAGTAGCTGATGGAAGAATGATGAAGGTCAGGACAAACATCTCAGGTCTCACTCACATGTATCATCCTTCCCTAGGGCCCCAATACATCCCCCAACACACCATAATAATCTGACAGATAAATGTGTGTGTGTGTGTGTGTGTGTGTGGTGACTGCTGGTCTGAGGACATTTGGGAATGTGCACAAAACAGAGGACATTATGGGGACCTACACATTCCTCCATGCATTTCCAGTTGCATCTCAGGCTTGATAGTTTTTTAACCCCCCTATTTCTACTCACTATGAAATTAGCAGAATTTCTTCCTCAGCAACAGTTAATTCTAACCCACAATGCTCGGTGCCAGCATCTGACGTTTTTTTATTTCAATGGATTCTGAGGAAAGCAACTTGGAATGTGAATAATCTCTTTCGATGCAGTCTTCCACCAGCTCGAGGGCACGTGTCACTCTTGGTATGGCGTTTGGTGTGTTGTGCAATCAGTTATAGAGGCAGCAAGTAAGACTGAAGAAATGTTATTAGTATTTCATGGAAACCAAGCACCCCATGAAAAAAGTCTGAAGCTGAAAAAAAAAGGTCCTGTTCTGATCTCCAGTTGCCCTGGTTACCAGTTGGGCCCGAGCTTTCTGATTACTCCACCAGTGCTTCCTGTCAGCTTCTCATTACACCACAGTCACTACATGACACTCAGCCAGACTTTTAATGAAGTGTGGACAGGGAGTCTTAAGAACTCTCCAATATGTAGCCTCTTTCCACCGTGACAAAAACAGGACGGGCTTTATCTGACCTGTTTCTTTCTTGTCTTAAACTTCAGTACCATATGCTGTACCACAACAAATGGTTTGGGGGTAATTTTGAGCAACTGCAGACAACATTTCACAGATGCACAGAGAGTAAATGGACACTAAAATACATGTTTGCGTTGTTATAATTCGCAGCTTGAATTTATCTGGCTTTGATTCGTGTGAAGGGCAGATGGAGAAAACAGTGTAGAGTATTTTTTATTTTGGATGGCCAAATGGTCAAACAGATGGTTTAGTAACATTATATGATGGAATCGCGTTTAAACCTTTTGCTCCCCACCTCTTCAGTCAGGTGTTCTCTATTACTAATTTTATTTACCTCAAGTATAACTGCTAAGTGGATTATAGCTCAAAGATTAACAGTGAAAAGCATTCTGTCTTACTGACACTTTCTAGGATTAAAAGGTAGTTTAGGTGGGACTATTAATGAACTAAATCCTGCCTCTATAAAATTACCACATAAATCTGATATGTTGAACCAAACATAAATCATCCATCCCTAATACAAAAAACCTCATTCAATAACACTTCAACTCAACGTAAGTTCTTCTCTCTTCTCTCTCCTGGCTCCCAGATAGTGGAATGAACTTCCATTGGCTGGTCCAAATAGCATAGTTCCTTGTTGTCTTCAAACAGACTCAAGACTCATTTATATGTGAAGCATTTAAAAGACCACTAACGCTGCACTTAGGGAAATATTGCACTAATATTGATAAACTGAATGCTTCCAGCATGTATTTGTTGTTCAATGTAGTACTTTGTTCTCATTTTGTATTAACATTGACTCCAGTGTCTAGCAGTATCCTAGTTCAATGGTATCTTTCGCTCTAACCTACTGTTCTGGCTAGGATTCATTCTACTTGAAGATGACAAAACACTTTTGTAAGATGCTCTGGTTAAGCGCATCTGATAAATGCTGTAAATGAAAACTTTATGATAAAAACAGCACTTTCAAACCTGATTACACAATTTTGTTATCAGTCATATGACATATGACTACATACATCTTTTAAAAAATCAACATTAACCACTCTTTAAAAAGTCACAACATCAAATTTAAATTTTCATCAGTCCCCAACCCATCTGTCCCCCAAGAGACAGAATCTGAGGGCATACAGATAACATGCAGGAGAGTGTCTGCCAGTAAAACTAACTTCTTAGAATGCTTAATCCCTGACTCCTTATATGCCATAATGGATTCCACCTTCGGATTTGACATTGAAACACAAGGGCTGCTGCCATAGCAAATCATATATGCATTCATAACGTGGTATAATGCTTTATAACTATTGTAATACTCATAATGGGAATTATTGTATTTTGCTTTCAAATGAGCCATAAGCACTTCCAGAACAATCGATGCTGCTGCATTGTGTTAAAGATGGCTAGTTATCTGGTTCTGAACTGACAATCCCTAAAGAGCCAAGCAAAGAAGAAGAGCATTTACTATATCCCTCCTCCATTAGGTATCTACTGATCCATATAAGTAGTTTGGAAGAGGGAGTCTAGACTCTTTGGTAAATAAGGGACATTCATTTAGCTGAATATAGAGGATCCATTCAATCATCTCAGGTCTTTAGCAGAGCTAGCTATTAGACACACAGTGTAATTTGTTTTTGCATTCATGCGATGAATTTTTTAGGGTTTGCCAGGATGCAAAGTACCAAATTCATTGTCCTTTCTAAACATCCCCTGAAGTAGATAATATACTTAAATCTACCTAGACAACTCGTACATAATCTGAAACGTATGCACTTGCAATTAATACATTAATGAAATTGCAGATTTAACAAAGCTCTGTATTGAAATAGTAGTTTAGCTAAACTTTCTAGGGTTAACGCTCGAAGGGAATGAATGAGAAGTTTCGGTGCTGTCAACTACATGCATAAAGGAATGTCCGTAAAGAATATTTCCTGCAAACCAATTATCAGTGCGTTCTTGTGTAATATGTGCAATCATAAAATATGTACATGCCATTCAAATTTGATTAGTAAAGAGAAACATATCCATGTGAATGTAACAGGCACCCACACCTCGTAAACTGCACCCCCAATTAATCACGTCAGCGCAGTAATAGCATTTCGTATGCTACATCTAGCACTATTATTACGGAAGCGGAAGCAGTACGAACAGCACGGGCTAGGTCTGTCAGAAGCTGTTCGTTTGGCAGCATTTTAATTTTCCGTAACGGCGATGTAATGAAGACAAAGTACCAGGAAACCCACGAAGGATTACCAGTAAAAAAAGATGGAGGAGAAATAGAAGCCATTTATTTCTGATGGCTGTTTTTTTTAGTAAGGCCTGGTAACATTTAGAATCATATGTTTATGCATGATGTTACCGTTTAATAATTTTCTCACGCTTTATTTGAGTAAATAAACTTTCAATTGGAATTTTCACAGCTATATCTGTTGGACAAGCTCTGCAGAGATCCTTCCTATAAAGTGCTGCAGTATGTTGGATAAAATAGATCTACTTATGTATGTAGCCATTACTGTGAGACACATCGGTCCATTCATGAAAAACAGTGCTCGACTCAGAAGATGTTATCAACTGTTTACTTAATAACTCACTTGAGGTTCATGAATTATGCTGTAATTTGCTATAGTCGCGCAATATATTTGTGGTTAATAGCATCTTAAATCTGAAAGAAACTTTATATCCCAGGTACGCAGCACAGCTGGGGCACGCACACCACTTCTGCCGCGTGTTCTATTTGCTAATTACCGTCACTTTTTCTAAAGTGAAATTCCGGATGGCGCGGCTAAAACGCAAGCACTAAATTTTCACTTCTCTCCCAAGCAATTTGGGATTGTGGCGAGGACCCCAACATGGTGGAGAGATGAAACACGATGCGTGGGAGACGCCACCCTTCTTGGCGGCTGGGAGTTTTCAGGCCTTGGGAAGCGTATCGCTGCTAGCTCTGCGGCCATCCGTTATATACTCCCTCTCGGCACCGTCGTTCTGTCACCATGTCTGCCTGTGTGCGGTCCAAAAGCTGAGGCTATCAGGGGCGGAAAACTATTGTCAGACAATCAATCGACCAATGTCATGATGTCACTGGAGTCCGGATGGTTTCTCAGCATCCAGACTCCAGCAGAGAAATCAATGGCCTCGAACGCTCACAGGCATAACGATGAGGGATAGTGCTTTGAGAAACTACAGATGATCAATTTGACCACAAAAGCGTGCCAATTTACTCATTATTTAAATGTGTGCTCTGCAGAAATAACCAAATAGTCATGAGTTTCACTTCCAGCCTTCATAAATGCTGCTCAGAATGATGGTTTAATTTTTATCATGTTTCAGGTAGATTCTGAGCAATCAATGGTTGTAAATAGTATCTCCCTACAAAACCAAAGCCCAGTCTTCATATGAAAGTGTTTTACATGAGTTTACATGACACTTGGTCACTCTTGGTCACCAGACGTCCTGTCAACTCTAGAATAGCCTTCCATTAAAAGTCAGTGAATCCTGGCCATAACCTTTCACACGCCCTTCTCAGTTTGCCCTGGGGCAACCTTCCTGCATCACCACCCAGCTCGACTGAAGGTCAAACTGTCCTGAAAATGCGCCCAAACTCCTTTTTCTCAAACCAGAGCCTGGCCTCTCATTCTCTGCCATCTCGGCTCAGCAGAGAGCAGGAAGTAGACGTGTAGCCCAAAGCGGCCCCTGCGGTCATCTGGCAACTGTTGTTCTCTATCTGCAGCAGCGGAGAAGCAGATGGAGCTGCCCCACCATTACGAGCTCCAACGCTCCCAAACTCCCCGGGCCTCCGTCTGGTGCCAGCATGTACGCCGTCATTAGCACTTGTTACGGGGCTGGCATATGCGGAAGGCAGCTAATAATAGCCAACGCGTTCGGTTCGAAAGGCTTGGTCTGTTGTTCATGAACCGACAGAGCACGCTAGGCAACAGATTAGGAAGTGTTTGCTCTCTGTGATAAAGGGGAGGATCATGTTATCTGATTCAAACTGAAACTAAAGGAAAAGCACCAATTATTTATTTTAATTAGAGCTGAAATATCGACATTTGTTTTTCACAGACTGAGTGAGCCAGTTACCAGGGAAAGGGAGAGGACCACCACAGGAAGAAACCACAATTTGGTTCTAATTTGGAAGTGAGTCGATATTTGTCTGCATTAGAAACAATGGCTCTGATTAGACCATAGGTCCCAGTCATCACTATAAAAAGTGCTCTTTGAAGAGCATTTGTATAAATCCAATCTAGTATTATATGCCATTGTGAATTTTGCCAATTATACTGTCTTGGTTATACGGTTCCCAGCTGAATGCTTGTGATTATCCATTAAATATTTAATTGCTTTTTGACAGAATAAATATTGTTTACCTTACAACTACTGATTAATAAAATCCCGGCTGGGTAATCTATACTTAGACGAGCTTCAGTTTTCCAGATCAGTCAAAAAGAAAATGCAATATGCTGCAAACTGAAAATGAACCTTTCATGCTAGAAATAGGAAAGCAGTGATAATTCCTTACTGTTTTAGACAGTGAAGGTTAAACAGATTGACGTCTCCCAATTGAAATAACATGACTTGTCCTTAAACAGCTTGCTGCCGGTGTTAATGTCTCACGTTGGTCATGGCACAAGCGGACAGAAGTAGCCATTGACTGTTTCGAGTGGTGGTTGCCAGATTGTGTATTTCTCACCGTGGTCATGCATGCTGTGGCCTGCTAAACAGACAAAACACACCTGCACAAGACATATGGAGAGAGAGAGTGTGTGTGAAAGAGAGATCTTTCTCAACCAAGAAAATAATACTACACATTCCCAATTTCACATAATGATTGAACATTTGTCACATTACTGACTTTGCATTCAATATAAAATGGGTATCAATTAATGGCTATTAATATATTAAAGATATTCCTCACTTTAGGTACACTTATTTATATCATGTTCATATGTTTTATTTATTCATTTGAATATTTATTCAAAGTTTGAAAAGTGTCTGGATCAGAGTGTCAGCGGAGAGCCTTACCCCTAGCTGTCCTTAGTTAAGTAAATCTTTATTACATCTGTTTAAACATGATTGTTCCTGTTTGTTTACTTGTTTGTCTTCCTCCCTCACTGAGGGGTATTTTCCTAATGGCGTCTTTATCAGATTAATTCCCTATTAATATGTTAAACACCTCAGTATTGATTCTGGCCACATGTAAGGATGACAAACATTGTCCTCTGTTAGACACACAATTATATTTACCTATTTACAATTTTAATCTCCACCATCTTAATTTCCATGTATAGCTATCCATCCAAGATAATAAAGGAAGAGAGAAAAAACAAGAGCTTGAAAATGCTAATCACACC
>JAOYMR010000010.1:15867621-15873249 GCA_025802075.1 Tenebrosternarchus preto | reverse complement strand
CACCCCCCCTTCTCTCTAGCCCTGTACAGCTCTCTCAAACTGAGAAAATGCACGTCAGACACAGACACGCAAAATTGCTCTTCGGGTGCGGAGACCACTGTCCTTCTTGAAATGTCAGTATTTGCAGACGAAAACATCTATTTCTACCAATCAACATGATCATGGGACATGAGGTTGAGGGAGTGGGAGAGAGAGAGAGAGAGAGAGAGAGAGAGAGAGAGAGAGAGAGAGAGAGAGAGAGAGCAAGGGAGTGAGTCCTTGCCGAAAGCAATGACATCTGGCAACAGGAATGTACAATATGACCATGTTTCACCAGCACAAGCAAACAGCTTTCTTAGGTAATTAAGAACCAAAAGCTCTCAGGAGGTGACTAAACAACCACGTTTGCACTTAGCTCTGCATATAATGCTTAGCTTTTTTCCCATACCAGAGTATGGAGATGGAGCCCCACAAGACAATCAATTAATAACCACATTATCTTCATCATACCTTAGAGAGATGTAGTCATTTATGATACAGAGGACACAAATATAGCACACAAGTATGTATGTTTCATGATTTATACATAAATTAGACCATTCAGAGATGCCAAACCTATGCAAAAAACAACAAAACGAATAGCACAGTTAGCTAATTACAAGAACAAGCTGTTCTGGAAACACTTAACATTTTTAATTAAGCTTCTAATCACATCAGTATTGTTCCTGGTTAATCTCACTGGGGTAGGCTGTCAAATGCTTCCATTTCTTACATTTAAAAATACAGCTCTAGCCACTGCTGTTGTATGAAACAGATGTACTCTTTGACTCCTTAGAAGTGTGGAAAAGGGATATGTTTCTATTCAGAGTCACAACAAAATATGTTTCGCTTCCCTGCTACACTTGACGTGTGTGCATCTCATTCATACCCTACAACAACAACAACGAACGATGGCAGCATGAAACATGCTGGATCTAAAGTCCCACCCCGATCCCAAACATCACTGTCCTGCCAACCTCAGGAAGTCCTGAGTGACCTGTTACACTGAACTAATGTGAGAAACTCCCCATAGAAATGAACTAATTTTGGCACTGCACTTTAAACCACCCACTCCCATCCCCCCGATAAGGAGGCCCGACTGCTTACAGGTTCGCACTGAAAGCTTTTTTCCACACACACGCCAAGCCCCCTACAACAAACCAAACACACTTCAGTGTTGCGTAAATGGGTAATGACGTGCAAGAATTTCAAAGCACGCGACTGCAATCAGCAACAGAGAGTTCTTCCCTCACGCACATGGATATAAAATAATACAGCTTCTCTTGTGTTTCTAAAGACGAAACAAGAATAAAAAACACCAACAAGGGTTTCGAAACCGGTTGGTAAATATTCCTTGTTCCGTTTATCTGCAAACACTTCTCTGCCGCCTCTGTAGCACAGTCCCTGTGATGAAGGGTGTGCTGTCCTTTGTCACGACATGGTGCTGAGGGAAATAAAATATTTTGTTTACAGTTCCACTGCTAATGGCGCATTATTCATTACGTCGGGGCAAACCTGCGCCCTCGACACTATTTTAAACTGACAGCGGGAGCACATTTCTATACATACTTCAGGAAAATGCTGGGAAAAAACAGCGAGACAACAGGAAAGATACAAGATATATTTGCCGTCGTGTTTAAGGGTATAGACATAAAGAATGTTTAGTGTACAGTTTAGTGTCACACAAACTTTGTTTCTAGTGAAACAGTCTTCAGTCTCAACCAACACTGAGGGCAGTTTAAAAGAACAAGCAACTTTCTGAATGGCCAAAAATCTAATGACCTTCTCCAAACAATTATTTTGTTATCTTTCTCAGCTGTCATAATCGAAAGACCAGCCCTAGCTAGCAAGAGCATTCCTCAAATATTCCTTTTAGAATATATGTGAATTCTGTAAACATTCATTGTGTCCATTTTATTAAACATTAACTTATTGTTTCAGATTGTTTTCCACTTCATACTATATTATTCATACTGATTCTCAATATCTAATATCTTAGGTAGGATATTTAAATGTTTTAAGATGTGTGGGGATGTTTAAAGATGTGTGTGAGGAGGTGTTGCTGTGGTTGAGCGTTATTCTAGGAGTGTAATTATTTCATGTCAAATCAAGCCCCAAAATATTAGTTTATTCTTTATTTGTTTATTAGAATGCAGGTATGTGAGGTATTGTAATTTAGAGAGAGGTAAGATCTGTTTCACTGTGTGCACAGGGGTATGGCCTGAAGCATTTAGCTTTTCTGCCTACGCATTCATTAAAATGACTCTTTTACCATTTTAGTAAATGGCATGTTAAAATGAATTGATCGTTTAAAATGCTAATGAGATTCAAATGAGCTTGGGGTAATGGTTTTGTGCGCATATATACTGCATGTCACATGTCCACAATTTAGAAATGATGTGTATTATCTGTTGTTTTGCAAGAGGAGAATGGATGTGCACACATGACAGCACTCATGACGCTGATACATTACTGTGATTAATGAGGGTGTGAGGAAGATGCTAAGAGGCCTCCTGCGTTCGCCTCCAGCATCTTTACGTTCAGCCCATCTCTCTTTCGACTTGCAGCCTACCCTGGGCGTTCACCCTGAATCCATACCCTGCAGCACTGAGATGGCTCCTTTGAGAGGATTTCTTCTATACGCGTGATTTTCTTTGATAAAGGGATAAATAAGAGGAGCAGGAAACCTCACGAGCCGTGAAAATGACAAACGAGCGGTGAAAAACGCAAGGAAGCAGTGGGGGGAGGGGCAACGGGGTTCATTACAGGCAGCGAGCGTGCCGTCCGCTGGAGTGTGCTTGTAACTTCTGACATGTTTCGTTTTCATGCATGGCGAAACCCAGCGTTCGCCGTAGGTCCATCTCCAACACCCTCCACCAACCGACAAAGCGGTAATGCCTGCACCTTGCCGGTAGATTAACATTTGGTTCCTGTTGGAGAATGCCGAGTGAGATCCACAGTGGATACCAATCTGTTTCTCGTATAACTTCATCTTCTCCGAAACATGAAAAAGGAAAAAAAAAAAAAAAAGAAATCAGTATGCAAGAGCTGAATCGCAACAACAAAGGTAAATTGAAATGTCATTTTTTATTCATGTGAAGAGATTGCAGTATTGGGGTGGTGGAGTGGATGGATATTGTCGTACAAATGTGGGCTGGTGGAACATCCCATCACCAGCAGCCCGCTGTAGTCCAGGGAACCCTGTCTGTTAGATATATATCTCGCTGATCAAATCGTCTACGTCTGATTTCCCAGGTCCCGGAGAAAAAGTGAAGCTCTGAAGGTAGCGGTAACAGGAAGACGTCTGGGTTAGTGCACCACTTGCTTGTGTGTTCTGACTGACCTCACAAATCACAGAGCTGTTTGCAGAGATGTCAGAGCAGGGAAAGCCTACAGTACCGCTAAGTGTGACTCACACCGTTAACATTAAAGCAAAACTAACTTTACCCAAACATACCGGAAGTGCTCAGTGCTGCCTCCCACAGGCCTTATACACGAATGCATGTTACTTTATTTTCTTTTTATCTCAGGTATTACTTTCTATATTATCTCAAGTAATGTACTGACTTGCCTGCCAAGAATTTTCATATTGAGCTTCAGTATAAAATTCAATTAAACTCACTAGAAAGCAGTTCTGTTCTCTCCTCAGCGGCTCTAGGTCTCTGTGATACAGAGGTCAAGAGTGGACACCAAGGATAATCCACTCATTTTTAAAGGGCTAATGGGACCAATTTTAATATGCTCCAACTTAAAGCTGCAAAATCAAATTTTAAAGGTAATATATTATTCATTTGTTCCAGATACGGTTAGCGCCGAGGATTTAAGGGTATATGATGGAGCAAGAGAACAGTAGGACCCTCTTAGCTGGTCCTGAAGGCCGGGTTTTGTGAACTTTGAAAAAAGGCATTCATTCAAAGCAGAGCAGCTTGTTGGCGTCGCTAACGAGACTAATTAGGAAATGGATCACGTAGGCAAGGCAACAGCACGTCCAGGGGGCCAAGGGGAACCTAAAGCTGACAATGATGCCTTTCAATTTATGAGACCTGGGACAGATTTATTATTGATAAGTAGATTTATTTCAGCACATGTGGGTGGGATGGGCAACAGAAAGGAAATAGACACCCCTGTTACTCAAATAAGCAGCCAGTGCCTTAAGGCTAGAGCTCCACCCCCACCCCACCTCTGCTCCGAAATACCATTTCGCCTGTCAGCCGTAACCTTCAATCGTGAACATTTCAGCCAGGTTCCATCTCCCTTTTAAAAATGCATGAAGAGCCTCCCTCCTGCACACGTCTCGTTGCCACACGCTGCCAGGCGGCTCTGGCGGTTCTGCTCGGGAGCACCAAGCCGACATCTACGCCGCCCGCAAACAGATTATGTACTCCGTACCAAGCATGTTCCATGCTGGTTTTGACTTCTGTCTGATGCAAGATGCTTGTGCAAACAAAACATTTGTGCTGGCGGGGTGAGACTGTGTTGTGTTTAAAGCCCCAGCCCAGTCAGCTGGCTGTCTTTCTTGCAGCTGTTTGATCGTAATTAGGTCAATGGAGCATTGCGCCAACATGCCAACTGACTCAGCACTTAATGCTCAGTTTCTGTTCGTGCGTTTCGAGTGCTATTTTTACACCAATCAAAGGCGCCAAAAGGCTATCGAAGAGGGCAGAGCCGAAGCTTTTCCCCGGGGCCCACGCCCTCCTGTGGTGCCCGTTACCTGAGAAGAGTTTCCAACAGAGCAAGGACTTGCTCAGGATTAAATTATTAGAACCAAGTCTTAGATGAATCCTCTACCGCCTGGATCCCAGAAACACCATAAAGTAATATATATGCCTCTTCTGTACTGTTTCTATGTGGTTTTACTCATTTTATTTAGTGCAACTAGTACATAAATTTACAATACCGTCTCAATAAAAACAGAGGAGACATTATGGAGCAAATATTGTCCGATATCTCTTGATCATGACAAATCAAGAAATCAGCATTTAATGCCACATTTGGGGCAGGATTAAAAGCAGGCAGGCATGCGTGACCCCCATTATCAACCCCGCACAGCTGTGGTCTCGACCCACAGGTGCTTCTGACCATGACCTGCTCAATGGCCATCTGATAAATGCACAGTTGGTAAGGGGCTTATGGTTTCCCAGCACAAAGCCAGTCTAGATAAGCCCTATTAATTAAACACACATGCTGCTTGTGGACCCGTTCACCCGGCTGGTTATATACTTCTGACTGCTGACCGGTTATATACTTCTGACTGCTGACCTTTTCAGAGTTGGACCCTTTTTTTTTCTCCTTTTCCTCAGCTGGGTTACAGAACGCTGGACTTTTCCCCTCTCACGACCTGCCTACATCCCCTCTCTCCCGTCTCATCTGCTCTCTGGGGGTGGACAATTATCACGTGTCACAGCAGCATATGGGCCCGTTTGGTTTCACAGTCTGCCAGACCATCACCTCTAAACATCGTTTCAGATGTTGAAACGATACTGAGATTATCTACTTTTTTTTTTTTTTCCCAGGTCACCACTGGCTTACGAGGAAGTGTAATTAGAACTTAGAAACACAGATGCAGTTCCTCTACAGTGAGATCTTAATTTTCCTTCTTTAATTCTCCTT
>JAOYMR010000010.1:15860121-15862621 GCA_025802075.1 Tenebrosternarchus preto | reverse complement strand
TTTCAAACTGGCCACTATTGTAGCATTATCTACAATAATGGCCAGACAAGCACCATAACTTGTCTGAATGACTGATGTCCTCCATTGTAAGAAAATGCTTTGAGAGGCTAGTTAGAGAATTCATCTGCACGTCACTTCCTGCCACCATGGATCATCATTAATTTGCTGATGACACAATGGGCAGATCTGATCTCAGGTGGACATGACAGCCTACAGAGAGAAGGTCAGTTCCCTGATTCACTGGTGCCAGGAGAACAACCTCTCATTCAACATCAATAAGACCAAGTAGCTTATCGTGGACTTTAGGAAGTAGGAGAGGGAGTACATGTCCATTATTATCAATTAGACTACAGTAGGACCAGCATCTTTAGGTTCCTTAGTGTAACTATTGAGGACTACAGTAGGACCAGCACCTTCAGGTTCCTTGGTGTGATCATTGAGGACCTCATATGAACCACTCACATGTTATGTGGTAAAGAAAATGCAGCAGCTTGTCTTCTACCTCAGAAGGTCCCCTACAACCTCAAGACCCATGCACTGTGGAGAGCTTCCTGTCAGGTTGAATCACCACATGGTGCAGGAACTGCACTGCTCTGGATCACAAAGCTTTTCAGAGATTGGAGACGACAGCCCAACACATCACTTGGGGTTGAACTCCCATCACTCCTGGAGCTGTACACCAAACGCTGTCTGAGGAAGTCCAAGAAGATCACAGGAGACCGCACTCACTCAGGCCACAGTACGTTCTCACTGCTGCCATCCAGAACATGGTACCGAAGCACACAAACCGGAACCAGCTGGCTCAGGGACAGTTTCAGGAACTTTCCACTGGTTATCCACACTCCTATGGACAATCCCTCCCTCTCTGCCACACAACCCTTATTACTCTGTACTTCGTAGGCAATGCCATGCAAAATAGCTTAGACAACAATATATCACTCTACATACCACTCCTACCTCATTTATTCTGCACAGTGTCTACTCAGGGTTTGTTTTGCAGTGGTGCACATTGTATGCTGAATGCACAATTTGTGCAAGATATGCGTATGTCTGAACAGTGTCTATGTAAATGTATGTACCCCTTTAGCACACCTGTATTTTCCTTATTTTTCCTCCCACATAAATGTATAAATAGTACATTCACATATTTACTGGCACAAGTGTAGAATATGTCGGAAAAGAATGGAAGCAACTGAACTCCAACTGAAGAGTTTAATGAAACAAACAAAAAACAAACTGAACATAAATGTGCACAATCAAGAAGTAAAGAAAAACCAACATAACAAACAATGACCAACAATGGGCAAGGAACCAAGATGGGGTTATTAAAGGATAAACATAATAACCCCTAGGTGGTGCGACGAATGAAACTTGACACACCGACTAAGGGAGGTGTGACTAGAAATCAAAACAGAGAGAACATGGGGAGCAAAGAACAAAACATAAACACAAAGCACATGCAATGCTTTTCACTCACCTTATTCTTGTGTAGGAATGATGAGACAACAAAACTGATTTGCCTTGTTACATTTTATAGAATTGTACATATTGTCAGTCATGAGAGTTGAAAGTCAAAAAGTGAACCTTACTTTTTCACGCTAAGGGATCTGAAGTCATACTTTTTGCAAGAATAAAAACAAACTAGGGCACAACAGATCTGGCGACTGCCAGATACATTTTTGGCTGAATACCTTTCGTTAAGATAGTAGATATTTCATATTTCATACGTAAGAAAACATACCTTACCTTAAGGAAGAGTGTACAGACAAATCCTTTGACAGTCACAAATATTGAGGAACATTTTGATGCTAATATATGAATATATGAATAGCTTTGTGATTAAAAATCCATAAAAAATCCTCAAAATTTGCATAAACATTTGCATAGACATTTGCATCATTGGGGTTGTCATATGGTGCAACACTCAAATTATTTTTTTCCATCTCAAGTTAATTATACCATTGCACTATTGTCACTTTTAAAGTTACGTTGCAGTGTCCACCAGGTCCAAGTCCCTCCACTCTAAGTAAAAGGAGCAGAAAATGTGTGCTTTTGTGCTTTCTTCTAGTGGCACCGATGGTTTGAAGGTTGTAGCTCAAACATATGATCCAGTGTTGTCCAAGCTCGTTTCCAAGAAAAACACCCAGAGGCCATGTCTATGCAACACTTTTGGACCTAAACCATATGCTCTGCAATACTTGCAAGATGGTTCCAGAACGCAGCGAGTTCCTCAACTTATTGGAACATTTGTTTTTTGTATATTTGTTTTTCAGTTTGTCCATTGTAAATCCTGACAAGCTGGCTGCATACCAGAAAGAGCTTGTGTTTGAGAAAAGAGAGCTTGTGTTTGAGAAAAGAGGAGCTTGTGTTGGAGAAAAGAGAGCTTGTGTTTGAGAAAAGAGAGCTTGTGTTTGAGAAAAGAGGAGCTTGTGTTTGAGAAAAGAGAGCTTGTGTTTGAGAAAAGAGGAGCTTGTGTTGGAGAAAAGAGAGCTTGTGTTTG
>JAOYMR010000010.1:15844597-15860021 GCA_025802075.1 Tenebrosternarchus preto | reverse complement strand
AGAAAAGAGGAGCTTGTGTTGGAGAAAAGAAAGCTTGTGTTTGAGAAAAGAGAGCTTGTGTTGGAGAAAAGAAAGCTTGTCCAGCTTTCAAAAAGTTGATAGTCATGTCAAGAACCTTCTTGCTGTCAATCAGTGCCTTCAATTAATTTTCACAACAACTGCAAGAGGTTGCCCGTCTAAAATATCAAAGCATTCAGCGGTTTAGATGGTGGTCATGTTGAAAAAGGTTCCTCAGTGTCATAGATGGGCTACAGACATTCCTTCAAAAGGAACCGGGGACATAAACCAGGCAGTATGACACGCCAACAAACCAACAAAAGGAACTGGTTAAAAATATAAATGTAAAGGCCATATTTGAAGCAAGTAACATCAATGAGCATGCAGTAAGCCCTCGAAGAAAATAGAGAAGGATGGAAGGTTTTGTGGTGGAGACGTTATTGGGCTCTAGCTCAGACTTGCAAAGTACTTCAGACCAGCTCAGACAGTGGTAGTTCTTGCCTTGCCTACACAGAATGACTCAAGAGCTGGCTTTCTGTTGGAGGAGTATATCTAATAAAGGGACAATTATGAAGAGAACCCAAGCAGGTCAACCAGCCTCAGAATAGTTCCTTTGTGTGGAATTTCTTGTAAAGTTAACCACATACTACAAAAATCAGCTACATTTAGAAGAGGTCTCCATGGTAGAACACTTCTTATTTGGAAAGTGGAGGAAACATATTTCTGATATTCTTAGTGTGTTGAGCTTGCTTAATGCTGTCCTGAAAGGGAGGCTTCCAGGTGGAGATAACCATCCATGTCAGCTACTGTTAGTGATCCTTCAGTGTCACTGCCTTGATTACATGCAGTATGGGCCAGTAGAGGCTCAATGTCCTGGAGGTGTTGTCCACTGAAGAGTTGCTAGGAGGCTCGGACCAGGGTAAAGTAATTGATACTTGCAGAAAAGTAGGAGAGCAGAAAAGCCTCAACAACAAATAAGACAGACAACAATAAGAGCCAAAATTATGTTTCACAATAAGATAAAATCAAGGTCATATGATTGTAAAAATCTTTTTTACAAATTTGTAAAGATTAATATTCACATTACATGAAACAAATTTGAAAACCCATTTTGTTTTGTTTTTTAATAAAGACTGTCCTACAGGCATAGGGACAGTGATGGTTCTGAGCCTGTAGTGAGAAGTAATGTTATGCAGGTGACGTTTTTTAAGGACTTTCTTTTCTATACCATTGCTGTGGTTCTTCCTTATTGTTTGTCATTGTGTGGTATGCAAAGATATCCATAGTACCAAACAAGCCACAATGAAGTCCAATGTCTTCTTGGAGGTGAGAACCTCATCTGGGCTACACTTGTATCATATATACATATACATATGTCCCAGCTCTACTCTAGGGGTCAGAATGCAGGCTGAGCACATAAACACACCCACTGCAATCGCAACGCTCAGCCCACATCTGGAGGCAGTCGGAGATGGATCTTTGGACGGGGCGCTTCTTCTGTATGGAAAGCGACCATGGAAACAGGACTGCTGTAGAACCTGCAGCAACTGCCGAACAAACCGTTCCACTACATTGAAGCAGACACTTTGTTGCCTATTGTAGATGGTTTCTGCCTGTGTTTAACAGTATATAATGAACTGGTAATGGCCAGTTTCAGGAAGTAATGACGTGTGGGTTGAGGTGCTTTTTATGATCGTAAGCACATGATATGAAGTACTTGTTAATGCAAGGTGCATACAGGTTAAAAATGTTTGAACAAAATCTAATCAGTCTTTGTGATCAATAACATGAGCCACAACCACCCGCCCCCCCACCATGTTGGAGTACTACTGTTCGCTTTGCTTTGTCTGTTTGCTTACTGTTTGTTTGTTTACTTCTTCTTTTCCTTCAAGTCATATACCTGATCTAAGCAGGTATCTAATTAAACAGCTCTTCCCAATTCGAAGTGGTTTCGTTAGAGCAGGAAAACACTTTGCTGTGTAGGGCACTGCTCTGCACATTTAGTGTTTTAACTCTATTCTAACATGTCTGATTCAACTATTACCACATCACCAAGCTCCATTCCTGAGTCGGTATTGCAGAGCCACGAAACACAAAAATGTTACCTCCTTGTTGGACTATGAACCATGATATTTATGGAACCAGACAAAAGGAGAAGAGAGAAATCAAAGAAACTGGAATGGAGAAAAAAGGTAAGAGTAACAGAAGAAGCCGACTCAGTAGTAGAACATTCTGGAAGAGTGCCATGCAGAGAAAAAGATGCAGCTGGGCACCAGCAGAGGAGAGGAAGCACACAAGTAACAAATGCAGAGAGAGAATGTGTGAATTAGCTGAGCAACAAGAGTAAAGGAGATCTGGTAGTGAACAAGATACAGCAACACAAAATAAAATGACATGGGCAAGGACAGCGAACTTGTGTAGAGGAAAAAGAGCAACAGGCCAACAGAGACAACCTGAATGAAGACAAGACAGAGGAAGCATATGGTCAGACAGTTAAGCACATTAAATACTACAGAAACACTACATATATACTGTTCAAAAGAATAAAGGGAATACTTAAACAAAACAATGTAACTCCAAATCAGTCACATTTCTGTGAAATCAACCTGTCCAGTTAAGAAGCAACACTGATTGTGAATCAAATTCACCTGCTGTTGTGCAAATGGAACAAACAACAGGTAGAAATGAGAGGCAATTAGCAAGACACCCTGTATAAAGGCTGATCTTTTTGTGTCTGTGTTCTCACCCCTAGAGGTGGCAAGAAGCAGTGTCTACAACACACAGAAGTTGCTCATGTAGTGCAGTTCATCCAGGATGGTACATCAATGAGAACAACAAGGTTTGCTGTGTCTTTCAGCACAGTGTCCAGAGCGTGGAGGAGATACCAGGGGACAGGTCAGTACACCAGGAGACGTGGAGGTGGCCGTAGGAGGGCAACAACCCAGCAGCAGGACTGCTACCTCCTCCTTTGTGCAAGGAGGAACAGTGCCAGAGCCCTGCAAAATGACCTCCAGCAGGCAACTAATATCCATGTTTCTTTTCTGTCAGAAAACTGTCAAAAACAAACTCCATGAGGGTGGTATAAGGGCCCGGCTTCCACAAGTGGGGCTTGAGCTTACAGCTATGCAGGGTGACTGGCATTTGCCAGAGAACACCAAGATTGGCAGATTTGCACCCTGTGCTCTTCATGGATGAGAGCAGGTTCACACTGAGCACATGTGACAGACATGACAGAGTCTGGAGACGCCGTGGAGAACGTTCTGCTGCCTGCAACATCCTCCAGCATGACCGGTTTGGCAGTGAGTTAGTAATGGTGTGGGTAGGCATTTCTTTGTAAGGCCACACAGCCCTCCATGTGCTAGTCAGAGGTACCAGGATGAGATCCTCAGACCTATTGTGAGACCACATGCTGGTGCAGTGGGCCCTGGGTTCCTTCTGATACATGACAATGCTATAGGCCTCATGTGTGTCAGCAGTTCCTAAATGATGAAGGCATTGATGTTATAGACTGGCCTGCCTCGTTCCATCCACGAATGCCACATTGCACCAGACTGTCCAGGAGTTGACTGATGCTTTAATCCAGGTCTGGGAAGAGATCCCTCAGTAGAACATCCGGCGCCTCATCAGGAGCATTCCCAGGCATTGTAGGGAGGTCATACAGGCATGTGAAGGCCCCACACACTACTGAGCCTCTTTTTAACTTGTCTCGAGGAATTTATGGAAAAATAAATCCATCAGGGAGAAAGATGGAGAGAGAGGGAGTGAGTACAGTGGGTGTGCAGTTCAGTACACTATGGATAAAGCAGTTGGACAGTGTGTGTATGTTTTCTGCTGATACTGAATGGCAGTAATCATTCGGCAGAGTACTGAAAACATGGACCAGAGGTACGATCAATATTAAGGGTGAACATTAATATAGAAGAGTTAGACATATATGATAGAACAGGTAACAGTGGTTCATGTTGTCCCTGTGTCATTTCGAGGTCATGTTTTCTAATGAAATGCCTAATGAAAATATAACAAACAAACTCCTCCACAAAAAATTCTCCTCAGAGAAGTCTGGGATGATCCCCAGTGTCTTTAGATCTTAGCAGCACCCCAGGGCAAATCTTTGAATGCAGGTACTGATTTAGACCAAATCCTTGAATGCAGGTACTGATTTAGACCAAATCATTGAATACAGGCACTGATTTAGACCAAATGAAGCTGTCCAGCAGTGGACCCCAGTTCTGCTTTAGGGGTCCATTGCTGTACTAAATGACTGTTTACATGCAGCCAAATAATGCTTTAGTAATTCATAACTAGATCTGAATAGATAACCTTCATATAAACACCTCCATCCAAAGATCTGACACAAACATTTCTCTGTGTGCTCATTTGCTTTGTGAGAGGTAGAAAATGTAAAAGTAAAAAACATATTTAAAAAGCACACAGTTTAATTGTTCTGCTAATAAAAAAAAGTTTACAAATGCTTGACCAGTCAGTTAATGTTTCGAAAAAACTATTTTCATAATGAAATTATTGGAGTGATGAAAATGTGTCTGTGAAAACATAGCCATTGTCCGTGGCAGTTTTTTACTAACACATCCGATTCAAATCACAGTCTAATAACCAAGCCTGTTATTATTTAAAACTGATGTGTTAGCTTAGCATCCATCCTTACCATTTTTTAAAATAATGATGAAACCTTGTGAGACATCAAATTGTACAGAGCAATAGTGGCAGAAAAATGTTTTGATGCTTGTCTCACTAGTGACATCATTTGGCCATTGGTAATGAAACAAAACTATTAACTTGTATTATGCTAATAATGTTAACAATAGTAAATGTTCCATTTTTTGCCATGTGATTACTATAGGTATCGTATGCAGGGTGTAAATCTTATATAGTTTAGTCTATTATCAAGTTTGTGTAGTAGAATTTAAATAAAGTTCAATACCTCAAACAGTGTCAAGGAAAACTCGATCTTGCAGTTCCAGTTAAATCGTTTCATTTGCTTCAAACATAAGAGTTTGACACAACACAGAGTATTTGAGATGGTTTCCATCTCTTGATATTAAAGAGCTGCGCTGACCTAGGTGTTACAAGCCTAACATTATATGCTAGCAGCATGCTGTTACTGTTAGCTACAAACGTCCCCTTTCAGAAATGCACATGATGAATGGCAATTAAAAATACGTCTGACCTGGTCTGGGTGTAAATGGCTCTGACTCAGGAATAACACTGGTCATCGGTTTGGTATAAAAAGGATCTGGCAGGGGTTGAATATGGGTCATCGGCGTAAAAAACAAGAGGGTGACATGAGCAGATATAAGGGTATTTGTGGGGGAGGAGGATCAGACACAAACTGGTTTCTGAAACTAAATACGAGGTAAAACAAAATAAGTGCTGTGTCATATACATCAGAGAGAACACTTTTTTTCATGGAGAAGCTTCAAAGGTGAATTGGCAGTGAGGTTTCTAATAAGCCACTTCTCAATTTAGCTCTCGTTTTAGGCCCTTATGGCTTCACAGAGTCCACCAAGCCCATGTTCTCCCCTACTTGGCGGCCAAAGTTCTCTCCCTATCCGCCCAAGACTGTAATTAAGTTTTTAAATAGGTTTGGCGGCAATGGCGTCTTTGCTCCTGTGTTACATCACTGCATGTGTAATAACTTTTATAAGGTCTTGTGAATTTTCGTTTGACTTTTTTCAAGCAAATGATGTGGGTGTTATGTCGAACGACTCCACCGGAGGGGTAAACCTGATGAAAGCCTTGAGACTGATAGCAGTTCCAATTAGGGCTTTGCCATTCCAGTATAATGCTGATGCTCAACCGTGTCCTCGCTGAACTGCCAGCCTCCTGTCGGTGGAGGCTTGTGGGCTGGCGTGAGGATGTTATTACCTCGCTGGCCTCTTCACAGGCCGGTGCGAGTCTTCACTCTGACTCCCATAGTCTTCCTCAGTGCAGCGGTACTCCAGGTTCAAACCTAGCATAAGTGCTCTTGAGATGCAATGTTCCACTTTGGGAGTGGATATTATCAGTCATGAGAGAGCCGGCAAAGACCACACACACACACACACACACACACACACACACAATGGCTTGGAGACAGAATGGAATTAAATGCTCCATTAATTAGTACAATGCTGCATTTTTCCCCTTGTTCTCTTTTGTACTTTAGTTTTGCACAGAGAGAAAAAAACTAAGAAAAACAGCAATGTTTACCATGCTACCACAAACAAGCCCCCAGAATATGATCTCATTTACATAGACCAACAGTATTTACCCCCCTTCTTTGTCTATATCAAACTAAACAAGAAGCCATGTCAATCTGATTACTGAGAAATAGTGTCCAGAGTCCTTTTTACACTCATTCCTAATGCACTGCAAATTCTTCAGTTTTGAATTAACTCTTGCTTTGTTTGTTTGTCCAGCTCATGTAGATTTAAGACTGCAGGCGTTAGTTCAGCACTGTCAATGTTATTTAAACACTGTGGATGTGATTTAAACACTGTAGGTGGTAATTAGTCTCTGGGGCTCTTGGTGTCAGCGCAGGTGCAGGTGTGTGGCTGTGTTTAAACAGCGCCTGAACGGGCAGACTGAACACCGTTAATAATCACGTAGGGCCAGTGAGGAGCAGCACCTCTAACTCAGGAAGGGCTCAGGAGTGGTTACAGGAGCTGTTACAGGAGCTGTTACAGGAGCTGTTACAGGAGCGGTTACAGGAGCGATTACAGGAGCTTTTACGGGTGCGGTTACAGGAGCGGTTACGGGTGCGGTTACAGGAGCTGTTATGGGTGCGGTTATGGGTGTGGTTACGGGTGCGGTTACGGGTGCGGTTACAGGAGCAGTTACAGGTGCAGTTACAGGAGCAGGCACTGGCGCGGCAAAACCACTGCTCAGCTCTGCAAAATGACCTCCTCACAACCACGCCACAGGGTCCAAACATCAGCCTGGATCATGCAGGCCCAACGAAGAAACAGCAAATCACAAGCATTGCTTAATGCACGAAAAAACAGATAACCACATGACTCACAAGCTGCTTTTAGCATCTTTGTTTTCATTTGGGTTCGAAGGGTTCTTGGAAACAAGACAGAATGCAGAAACGTCCATATGACTGAGACAGGCAAAACAGTGAGCTGCTGAATTATTAATTGACGAACACTGCCATTAATGAATAAATAATGAAGTCCTTTGAGTATTGTGCTCTAAGATGATGGCTGTGCTGAATCCAGAAAATATAAAAAGTGACAAACAATAAAGTAAAATAAATTACTTATAGAAAAGAAACAAGAAGAAGTACATGGACAAACCAATCCACTCTGTTTTGACCCCAGATTATATACTTTAGATTCAGCTGTCTTACGTCTGGACAGACGTTAAGGATGTTTCACTTCATGTTGATGTATTGAGCACAGTGTCAGACTGTCATGTTGCAAATCAGACTATCTGCAACATCAAAGGCCAAAGACCATCCAGATATAAAGAAGTCAGAGGGTCTACAATGAGCACAAAAATAAACTGATTTCATGCAAAAATTGCATAAGGACAGGTGTGACCTCTACGCCCACACTTACCTCTAACCTTAAATGTATCCCTGCGCTGTAGTTTAAAAGGTATTGTAGTCCATTGGTGTATCCAGATTTTAAACATGGGGAGGTAAAAGTAGGTTTCAACAGCACAATAAGGAGAATCACCACCGGAATGTGTTCAGGACAAAGAGCATTGTCATTTTGTAACATCATTTGTAACTTGGAAATTGAATATCTAACAGAATATCTAAAATGTAACTTGGTGCAAAATAAAAATAAAAAAGTACTTTCCACGTTCATTTTAAATGGGACAGTTCTTATGACGTGTAAAGGACAAGATGATTCAAAGAGATGAAACCTTTCAAGGTGGCAACCCAGTAAATAAGACCCACCCAGAGGATCAGGCCAAAGTTTGTGCTTAGTAAAGCCAATACAGATCATTTTAAAGATGCACTGACTGGCCCTGATACTGATCTTTGAGATCGGATTGGGACATCATTCATGTCGTTTGGCTGATGCTTTGATTCAAAGCGACTTAAGATTGTGACTGAATACATCTCTACTAAAAGCTAGTTTTCCTTTATCTAACAGAGACATGATAATACTCTAAAGATCTTGATTTTAACACCAAAGTCGCGTTCTCAGAATGATCCTGTGGGGAGAGCTTATTTGAAACGTTTTCATAGGTGGTTTTCTCAGAGGCCAAGGGTTTTACGATCATACTGCAATTCATTTTAATACAGATATTAAGTTACAGTGTCATAGCCAATAGGCCAACAAAGATCAGAACTTATTGTGATATTTTGCTGCCCAAACCCTCCCGTTCTATTACTTCAGTACAGATGAATATCGATCATTGCACCTGTTACTATTTGAGACTTCATCATGGATGCGACAGCAAAACAATCAGACTATGAACTACTAGAATTCCTTATTTCTGAAATTTATGACCGGCATTGTCAAAAGAGGAGTTTTCGCAAAAAGATAAACCCTCATATGCAAGCGTGCCGTGCAACTGTTGACCCAAATCATCTGTTCTTCTCAGACCAGGATCTGGCTTTCTCATCAAAGAAGGGGGCACAATAGATCTGAAACACTGGTCTGCCTTAAATCAACAGACATGGGCCACAAGGCATACTGCCTTCCCACAAACCTTTTCCCCCTGCTCCATCTCGAGAGTTTCCGACAAGCCAGTCCAATCCCAGCCTGACGCTGTTCTAACACCAGAGGTCATTGTGGAATTTATTTTGGCATGAATTTTCTCCCGCGCCTGAGCCCCATAATCCTCTCCCAAATGTGCCCTCATTGCAAACACATTTTCTAACAGTCATAATGAACAAATAACAATGGAGGGGAAAAGCAAGGCAGGAATTGGCCATTAGTAGCACAGAAGTAACCACTGATGTTTCACAGTCATAACTCACTTTTTCTTGACTAAACAAAGGCTATTCATTTGAGTGGAAGGTGCTGTAAACCTGCTACAGATCACTGGGTATAAAAATTGGTTTTAAAACATTGGTTTTCATTGGTAAAAAAAAAACTTGGTTTTGAGTAACATTATATTTTGATGGGTTTTGCTTTGCATGTTTTGTGGATGATTCATTTATCATTAATTAACATTCACCTGAAGATCATTTCAACGTAAATCGAAATCTAGATTAAATACAATATATACGCTAACCTCAAACCTGAAGAGAATCAAATGAATTTCAACTGATAGTTTAACATTCTGTGTCGAATATACGGCTGTCACGGGAGGCCAGTCCCGCAGCACGAGGGAGACGCCCCTTCACCGACGTGAACGCACTAAACCACTCCCTCGCTCTCAAGCCCCATGTTATTAATTGAGTGCACCTCTTCCTTGTTTGGTTTTCTTTTGTGTTTGTTCCTATAAAACCCCACAGGTTCACTCCAGCAGTGCTGCACACTGAAGCCAAGTTACAGCCTTGCTGGCAGACTCTCTGGTGGGTTATACACATTGTGTTACTCTTACTGCTCGCTGTATTTTGCACTTGTGCACATTTCTCGCTTGTTTGTTGTTCTTCGCTTGAAATGGACAGTAAAGATGTGCCTCTACCACCTTCACCTCCTGCTCCTTCATCTACCACCTTCACCTCCTGCTCCTTCCTCTACCACTTTCACCTCCTGCTCCTTCTTCTACCACCCTCACCTCCTGCTCCTTCTTCTACCACCCTCACCTCCTGCTCCTTCATCTACCACCCTCACCTCCTGCTCCTTCCTCTACCACCCTCACCTCCTGCTCCTTCCTCTCACACAGACCTGTCACAATGGTGACCATCAAAAATATATATACAACAAACAAAATTTCATTAAACTCTTCTGAGCTAATTCAAACCTACAATATTCTTTCAAAACCATTTCCAAATTGATTCTCTGAGTTGCACAAACACTCCTTTGGCTAATGTCAAAACCTCAAAATACTGCTGTTCCTTATGAATAGCTGTGTGCCTGGGACAAAGCAAGACCGCTCCAGCTGTTTTGTGGAATTAAAGGCAGAACTGTACTTGGTGATAAGGTCATAGGATCCGTTCGGTCCCAGAGTTTGGCAGGAGCACTGCAGCTGAATGCCACCGAGAACAGGAAAAGAGAGAAACAGAGAGAAGGAGAGAATGTCGTAAGGAGAAAGGACCAAAATGAAGAAAAAAATGAGTGAAGGTTTTTGATAAAGAGAGGATGAGAGGTTTCAGTCTGTTGCCCACCCTGTGGACAGATCAGTGAAGTAACCTGCCATCCCAAACCACTACAGACACTTTCCACTGATTACAGAACAGCACCCCACCACCACCACACACACACACAACCTAAGCTTAACGTGTGTTTATAATGCTGAGCGGAGACGGCCTTCACAGCATCCTCCACTCTCCTCGAAACGGAGGTCTACTGCACTTTAATCAGTCCCGTCTAATTACAGCCTAATTACACACTGAGATCATCACACAGTTCACTCTTCCAGAACTTTCTTCTGCCCTTGTAGGTAATGCCTCTACTGAATACAGATGTATGGTAGAAGCTGTTCACTGTACATTCAGTACATTAGTGTAGCGGTGTGCCTAAGGCAGCCTGGTGAAAGGTGATTACTGAGCATGTAGTTTGGAACCCAGCTTCATATTAACATTCATTTTGAGTGTGACACTTTAACAGGATGAATGAAACATAAGATAGTGTGCTTAGAGAAACAATGAGTTAATCCTGTGTATTTACTCAAGAGTGCATTAAATCCTTATCCAGCAGTGCCCTGTTTCCTAAGCCCAGATCCTCTCCCAGCTTAGGTGCCATGGGACAGCGTTTTTCTTCCTCGATGTTCTGGAATATTCAAAGGACACAGGTGTTCTGCCAAAGGGAGCCCCCGTAGGAGGGTGTTTCAGGCTTTTATCACTGATACAGTATATCTGAAACACACAGATGTCCCCAGGTATTTTTTCGATAATAATGCATACCTTACATTTTTTCTTTTAATACTTCTTTGCGGCGGCAAGAGGTGCAAATTGGTTTGATTTTAAATTAGACCATATAGGCATTTTTTAGGAAGCTCTTGCTAGATTTATGACTGGAGCAAAGGAGTGGTGAGGTTGAGAATGCGCACAGCCTGTTTCCCCTGAGGCATCAAAGCGGGGAGCTGGATGTAGATCAAACTGGGAGAATAAATCCCATCAGGAAAAGCAGAAGGTGCTGGAGTCCGAGATCACTGGGCACCCAGGCAAAACACTCACAGCCAGAGTGCCCTGGTCCAGCATCTAATCATAAGGATTACCATGTCCAGTGAAGGGAGCTGAAAGTTTTCCACCCTCCGTTAGTTTTAAACAAGCCGCTGACACAGGTGGAAGAGGGATGGAAAAAAAGACAAAAAGACTTCTTTTGGTACACAACTTCCATCTACAGGGGTGTATGGAGAGCTTATGAACAGAGATGTTTCATAGTTTTCATTTGCATTTCTCTGCATGCTAATATAGGAGACGTCCACTACAGCCCATCACTGTTTGGTTCCATTTGCTGTAGCTTTCAGCGGAAGTCTTCATCTCCTCTGGTAGTTACTTCAAGGTACTACAGCCAACAATTCCCAGAGCTGTTGCTTGCATTTTATTTGCTTTACCTCCTCAAAGAAGTATACCTTGCTTCGGTAAAACCCCTGGCTTCAAAATACACAACACAAAAAGCTATTTGTGTGGTGCAGCAGGAAATCATTTCATGCTACCCTCATTACTTAAAAACAAAAACAGTTTTAAATAAAGAACCCCCCACCATCTTAATGGTATAGGAAAGCTGGTCAATCTAAGATCAGTGGGCAGTGCATTCAAGTATACTAACAACTGTTCTAGAATCAGATTTTTGTTCACTAGTTTTTTTTCTATCTTTGCTTCTAAGAGTGTTATGAAGCTAATATCACAGGCACAAAACATTCTGGATAAACAGGAGGATGCAAACGTGAGTCTTCAACTGAAGTGTTTATTGAACAAAAAAAAAAACGATACAGACCATAAAAGTCCATTAAATAGAACCAAAAAAAAAAAAAAAGACAGACATAACATTCGATGACTGACAGTCACAAAACGCAAATGGCCTGTAAAGAGAACGACATAGCAGCATAATAAACTACAGGTGGTCCTGTCAGTGAGGTACTGCATGCACCACCTGAACTGGGCATAGCAACGGGGAACAAAAACAAGTGTGAGTGACAAAAACAGAAGGTAAACAAACAACCACACGAACGCTGCTGCCACCTGATAGGACCTACTGGCGTGTGGGACATCCTGATAGGACCTACTGGCACGTGGAACATCCTTGCAGCTCGAAGAGTTTGTCCAGTTCACGGAAGCAAACTGAATTTTTGCTAGTAAGCATTAATTGATCAAGAGTGTCAAATTTACCTCCCTTCAGAGTAAACAGGTAAAACCCACTCATAAAAAATGGGAGTTACCAGTGGGATAACTCTATTTCTTCTCCCATGTAAATTGAAGGCAAGAACCACAGATATTTTAACATAAATTATAGGGGAAGATCAATAGTCTTTCTATTGTTAAGCCACTGGGAGTGCTTCGGTCCATAGAACAAAAGAATTTCCATTCTCATGCTTATCTGGTGCAAGACTGAGTCGTTTGAACTCAAACACACTGCTTAGGCAAACACTGGGATGGTTCATTACACCCGAAGCAAATAGAAATGCGGGTCTTTCTTCGAGCTGCAACTCCTCTAATCCGTCACCTCGAAGGTCTGCGAAAAGGTCCTCACTCTGCCCAGGTGCAACCTGTCAGTCTAACACTTCGCCACAGCCACGGCCTTCTCTCAAAGAAGACCCCCCCCCCAACAACCCAAAGGAACGGACACCACACCAGAGTCACCATGGCAACAGTGCGTCGGAGGTAAAGAGGCAGGCTGGAGGAGCCTCTGGGTTTCGGGAAGACCCTTTCCGACCTGGTGGAGCAGAAGCTGGAAGCGGCGGAGTGGGTGCCTAGAAGAGGCACGGGGGTTGCAGTCAGGTCAGCACTGCCCGGCACTGATATCCTCATGCTCAAGCACAGCACTCCGTAAACCTGTCCCTGGCCAATAGAACAGCAGCGCCAGACTGAACACTCTCCATATTTTTGCCAGATGGTGTGAATGCATAGTTTATGGATGCTAATAAAACCCTTTGCTCGCAGGCTTATGGTCTTCTCCTCACACACCATGTGGTGTGTGCAGAACTGGAAGCCAGGTACCTAACTCTTGCACCCCCACACACCCAAACAAACCCATTGCCCAGTGCTTTGAATTGTTATGATGATGTTGCTGCATTAGAAACAGTTGGTCAGGCTCCAAATGTATACATTGTAGGCAGCAGTTTGTATGGACTCAATATGAGCACAAGCCCATTACCCTGCTTTAATACCGAGCAGCATGTTGTAGAGAATGACACGACTGTTGAGCTGGGTAAACATTTGTTGGGCCAAAGATTCTCTCCGAAGCTTTCAAAAGGGATATTTCACTACAGCATTAGGGATAAGGGCCACTGTTTCCTGCCTCAATTTGCTTTGCTCCACAAAAGTACAAGTTACACTGCATTTAAGAGACTTCATTTACTAATGCGTTTATTTCATTTCAGTTACCTTGGAAACATAGTTCAGCGCGGAATAAGAACTCAGCTGCTATTCCTCTGCAATAATCCAAAAATATGCTGGCAATATGAGCAAATACATTTTTAGTGGAAGTGTTTTTTTTATACAGTGAAATCCAAACAAAGCTGCCAATAACACAGTGCATTCAGCGCATTTCTACTGTTGTCATAATTCAGGGGAGGATGTGCTTTTATTATTTGATTAACTTAAATAAGTCACTGAGAATGAGCTTCTGCATAAATATGTTGTTTTGAAATAAAAGTCTTCTGGGGGACATCATTGTTTTCACTCACACGTGGCACAATGCTACTCAATTTGAACAAAACCTATCATGTAGAGAAAAAAGATCACTATATAGTCAGTCATCAGACCATCCAGACACAGACCCATTCAGCTGTCACTGCTTTTGACCTGCGACTTATGAAGGTCTTCCATCTCACAGTCATAGCAAAGCATGGAACAGAACATCTGGTGCCGTGACCCATGCCACAAGTGACGACTAGCACAAGGGATGCAAGAAATAAGCGCGAAGCTTTATTATCGTGACCAGAGCGAGGAGAACGGAAGGCGGCGGTAAACTATCGCCTGCGGTATCTGTGTTCGAGCTATAACACATGCCGCAGCCTCGCCGTCTGGTGTCACGTAAATAAGTGGTCAGGTTTCTGCTACGCTGTGGGGCTGCACCATGATTACATTCCATCTAAGAGTCTGAGCCACTAGCACCGCGCGGCATCTGTTACTCTTCGTCTCCTCTCCTCATTGGCCCTTGACTCGCCATTAAAGGTACTTTTAAAAGGGCCACTCTCAGCGGTCTGGAAATGTCTCTGTCCTGTAATAATATGGCACAACAGAGATTGATGTGTTGCATTAAGAGCATACGCGCACAGAGCACTTGACTGAGAGTGAGGGACGTGGGTTGAGCGGAAGAGTTACCAGCCCTACGCTGCCTCTAGTGGTAACAGTGATTATTACAAGTGCATTTCACACTGTGTACACTGAACATATACATGGTTGTCTAGCACAAAAACATAGCCTGCAGAAATGTGTTCAAAGAATGATATAAAATAAGCAACATATGTTTAACCAAGCATCACTGACAATAAGGCTTCATTCACAGAACAAATTCACAGAAACATGCAAAGATCATTCCCTAAGTGGATCATTTCCACCTTTTATCTGGTAAAGGCACTTTCCTTCATATAAGACACTTTTTTACAGACATTGTGTTCTTCTGTGTGTTGTGTAAGAACCCCAGCAGCGTCTGGAAGAACATACCTAGTGCGGATGCTAAGCGTGTGCTCTCGCCTCACCCCACACGGCTGGCAGTGGCGCCAGAGACTGGCATCTGTGCCCAGAGCAGTCAATTGACTAAAAAAAAGCCTTTAATTACAGCACAGCACAAAGCCATTTGCAAAAGCTCAAATGCAGAATCCCATACTTAGCATTCTGTGCACTGTACTCTCTCTGCGTTTTCTCTGGGCACCTATTAAGAATCAGGCGAGCAGGAAGGGCTGCCCAGTCGCCATGGACACGTGATAGTGCCAGCAGTAGGGCATATCACTCTGCTGGTACAGATGAGTTTTCCTTTTAAAAGACATGGACCGGGGGGGGGGGGGTATTTTATTAATTAAAACCATTAAGAAAGTCCTGATAACAGTAGTGCATGCAGGATGTGGGTGGTTAAGATGATGTGATGATGTCGATCTCTGTTTTGTGCTAGAATGCATCAGCATCATCAAAAACATGCCCTTCCCTTATTGCTGGGGGGGGGGGGGGGGGGGGGGGGGGGGGGGGGGGGGGGGG
>JAOYMR010000010.1:15800674-15820598 GCA_025802075.1 Tenebrosternarchus preto | reverse complement strand
GGCGTGGACGTGGAGAGGAGTGTGCACGTGATGATGTGCATGTCGGCGTGGACGTGGAGAGGAGTGTGCACGTGATGATGTGCATGTCGGCGTGGACGTGGAGAGGAGTGTGCACGTGATGCTGTCTCACGCTGTTCTGTAAATTGGACAAACAGCTGAATTTCCACCTCATTACCAATACAACACGAAGCGTTTTTAAAAGGCCTTTCTGCTCTGTGACACTGGTCCTTACGGAAGAATGGGGCGTTTTTAAAGACACAGTGGTTTGGGTTCCAGACTTTACTGGAGCACAGCAAACAGATGGGATTATAGAGAGGGGAGGGAAGAGAGATACAGAGACAGTGAGGAAACACAAGACAAGGAAGACAAAGAGAGAGAGAGAAAAGAGACAGAGATGAAGAATGTGAAACAGAATCGGAGAAGAGCAGCTGCTGGTTCATGAAAAATGTAGAAGGGACAGATGGTCCATAATTGCAACATTAAAAAGCACAGTAAAGAATTGATGTTAATTATTCTGTGTTCCTCACACACAGAATGGGATCCCGGCCTCTCCTACCTGCAAAAGGCCTGAGTATAAATTCAGTACAGAGGGCAAGAAATCTCTTTTTTTATAACATCCACATTTGTTGGAATTACCTCACTTTTTTCTGTGTAACAGGTTTAATCTAGTGTTTAGGCAGTGTCAGTGTGCATGTTCTAGAGTTAACACAAAACAAAAAAAGCTTTTCGATACGCCACACTTTCTTTGTGCGATACGCTCATTTAAACCTATTAAAGGGGTTGTTATTTATTTGATGAGTTTACTCAAGTACATTTAAAGCCTGGGAAAGACTCAAATGTGCAGACATAACAGCTTGGAAAAACGCTCCGTTCTCTTGACGAGCTTTAGAATGGATTCAGTCAATTTGATCTGTTTTATTTCTGTTTTATCTCAGCTTCCAAAAGCGGAGTAAAAATTAAAGCGCTGACTCGCCGGAGCCTCTGTTCTCATTAAAAATGAAACATCACGATCCGGCTCAGTAGAGTATTTGTGTCCTGCCGTTCAGCTTCCCGGCATCTATGAACGACTGTCATGAAATAAGTGTGGCATTATGTGCAATGAACCGTTTTATCTTTACCTCACACACAAATGTATTGCTTTTTCATATATTTGAAAATATATGTTTAATGCACATGGGCCGACTCTCTACTTCTGGTCTGCTTGGGTCAGGAATAGGGGTACCAACCCAGGGTGCTGTGCTACTGATTTCAACAGCGCAGAGAGAGGTGGAGAGGGATGCTGAGGTGGGTGGAGGGCCAGAAAAGAGAGATGCAGGGAAAGAGGCAGGGAGAGAAGAAAGAGGGAGGCAGGGAGTGAGAGAGAGAGAGCGAGAGAGAGAGGGAGAGAGCAAGAGAGAGAGAAAGGCAAGAGAGGGAGACAGTGGGAGAGCAGCAGATCGTGCTGGGTGGGGTGGAAGCACAGAGTGTGGGAAGGTACACACAGCAGGGTTCAACATTTCTGTCGTCTGGACTAACTCAGCCAAGCACTATCAGCTATTCATGCTCTCCTGCACATCTACTGCAGCTCCCGAGCACTGTGCAACCTCCTGACAAAATCAACTAATACACACAAACACACACACAGAAAATCTGCATGAATGCAGAGTGCGAGGTCCAACACCTACACAGATACACCTCATTACTCCACCACCCTCCCCATTTGCGTGTTCAATGGAATAACAGTGAATGATTTAAAAACTCCTCATAAATTAAATACTGATTTTCTGAGTTATTGCCTTTTCTTACCATAATCCCAAAGCGTTTCGTTTTTGTTTTTGTTTTTTGCACAACGCAAACTAGGTCCAAAATGTTGCCTGTAATTAGCATTTGGCACAGAAAACCTCTTCCTTCTTATACATGTAAGAAAAAATAACATGGTCCTCTGAGAAACCCTATAGAGAACACAACATCCCATAATAATAAAAAATAGGGAACCTCTATAAGCACAGCACCCTGGCCCTATTCTGACAGAATTAGAAGGAAAGTCTCATGCTACGTAAAGTGTGTAGCCTCAATATGCCGTGCGATGCATTAATGGTAACCAAACTGGATACATCATGTTAAACAAGGAATCGAACCATGAACCTTCGTCAGGTTCCAGTTTCCAGTGAGAAGCCAGCAAGAGGCTGCTTCCAAGAAGGTACCTGCCCAGCTCTGGTGAGTCCAGGAGATGGATTAGCTTGCAAACCACTCTCTTAACTGCCTCATTGCTCTGGTTGTTTAAAAGTCATAAAATACCCTGGGCCAAAAACCCATGCAGTCCAGAATACATAGGTGAAGAGGACTTGTCGTTCCATTTATTCTAATTCTTTGTTTATTCTGTACTGAACCAGCCCCTACTGAACTAGAAGATTGATATGTTTGTGCTCTTTCTGCAGAGAGTCCCAGAGCCACGGGTTGGCACAGAGGGTCAGAGGAAGTGCTTCTGTTCATGACGTGTCCTAGTTAGCGCCCTGCTAACGAGGTTCACTGGCTCTGTGCGGTCCGGGGTCAGGCAGGGCTCCTGGCGCTTTCCATATCTCGGCCCTCACCCTGCGCTCTCTCTACACCCTGCTCTCTCTACACCCTGCTCTCTCTACACCCTGCTACGCCCTCCTGCGCACGGGGAGTAGTTAAAGCAAAGCATCACCACCCCTCGCGAACCGACCCACTCCAACCAACCAGCTTTATGAGGTCAGGCTTTAAAGGCCCGAGCAGCAGAAAATTATTATCTGTGTTTAGGACAGGGGTTTGCTGGGAAAACAAAGCAGCCCTCAGTACGGCCCTGCCTGCTCAAGACCTTCCGCAAGCTGCAGTGACTCAGGCAAAGGCTGGATGAAATTCTGTTCGCAAAATGGCAGCGTGTGAATCGCTAAGCGAGTGAAGCGCATAGGGAATGAATTTTCAGAAGCGTTCCGTGCCCAGTGGGGGCAAGGTTTAAGCTCGATACAGAAGTACTGGTGCCTGGAGGTGTCAAACAACCCCCTGTGCAAATCCACACAAAGCCAAAGCGACCCGTGATCATATTAGCTGTGATGTAGTATATTCCTGAACTCATTAACGCACGATGTTATCTGTCTCGCTGCAATAAACAAGACGAGCACAGACAAGCGAGACTGATACACCTTCAACAGCAGGTGGCGCTGTAATTTCCTCCACTAGCCAATTACAGCTGAAGTGCTAAGTCAACACAGATTCACTAATGCTGTAATCAAGTGATGGGATACAATATGAGACATGATCAAATAAATTTTGTAATCAGATTTTTTTCAGAAATAATATGCAGGCAGTTCTTCAACACCATGGCACAAAAATGATTTATTCAGTTCAACTTTACTGTCATTATACCAATACAGGCTGGACAGTATAATGATACTGTCCAAATACTATTGGTCTATTCTGCAGAGCAGTTGAAGAAGCAGACTATAAGATAATAAGACAAGACAACAGACAAGACAAGTGTTTTATTAATGATTTTGAAACACTGTGACCAAAAAAGTAGATTACAGTAAATAAGGATGTGTGATATGTAACATGGCATACCTTAGGTCAAAGGCTCTGGATGACAAACCCATTATCTTAAATCTTTAATATCAATTAATTAATTTTTTTTTTGCTTCATAAATAATTAGCTAAAATTTTAATAAAACAGCTATTGAACTGTCCAAAAATACCCTACCAATTCGTTTGGAAGCTGTTACATACACATAAAATTATACAACCATTTTAAGGTCACACCTCCTCATTTTGGTGCTCCTGAACTGGCTGATAAACGTGTCCTAGCCCACAGTTGGGCTGGAGTCATGTTGACTATTATTCTTAAGGGGTGATTGTCCCAGCCATCTCAGAAAAAAATGTCCAGGGTTATCTTGAAGTCTTGTTACAAAGGTGTAATGGCAACAGAAAAGATGTTTTTGGTTTTCAGTGTCAATATAGTTGCTTTTCTCAAGACAGTGGTGGACATCTGTCCATAATCTCTATACGAAAAAGGAAAAAGTACTGCACCTCAGACTTTATCGCAAGACAGTAAGGACTGTTGTAGCAGCTTCCATTTACTATATGAAATGGTCTTATTTTGAAATAATTCTTTATAGCTCAACCCAGCTCTTCATCCAAGAGAGTACTGTAGTGTGCCCTAACTGAGAGATTGTTCTGTTATACACCTATAATGCATAGCAGGTTACAGCACTTGGAGACTTCATTGATCCCAGAGCATCACAGTTGCATGGTGCTGACATCTATATGGCTGCCTCGCAGTTCTGCCAGGCTCTTTTGGAGTGAGAAGGTTCTGAATGCATCTTAGAGGATGGTGGAGTGATGCCAAGAAAACTGCCACAATGGATTGTTTGGAAATGGAAAACAGTGGAAATGTTAAGACTATTTCCTTAAACATTTGTTTGTTTTATCAGTGTCTGCTAAAACTAGTACAGCTTGCTTATAGGGAGTACAAAGGTGTCCCCATAAAAGCTTAAAGGCATTCATTATTCTGTAGACAACTTTATTTCTAATTCAGGATTTTAAGTAGAACACTTAAATAGAGGATTTTATGTACTTCCAGAATTGTCACTTGTGTCCAATATTTTGTTAAATGCAAATGTGTTTGGTTACAAAAAGGGAATTAAGCATGACAGTATAGATAACCATCTTAAAAGAAAAATGCTTCTCTGCAGTATAAGAATGCGAACAAACTTTCAGACATGCATAGTTGTAACAATGTTTGCACACTACATTAATACTACTTTTCACTTTCACAATAAACGGTTAGTTACACAATAATATTTCCCCTGAAAAGGAATGCAGTTACATTTTCCAAAAAAAAAAAAAAAATGTTGGTTAAATGTTAACTTTAAATTTAATTGTTGCAGGTATACCCAACTTAATTTTTCAAACATGGCGTATACATTTAGCTGAACTCGCTTTTTTGGAAAACCACAGTGGTTAAATAATCCCCAAACCAAAATCTGAGGTGCCAGTACACCTCAACAGGTCTTCCTGGAAGTGGCTGTAACTGGTGTAGTGGCCTGGTAAGCGTAGTGTGCAGAAGCAGGTTGAAGACTTTAGCAGAAGGCCATTGATGATATCCACTACCACGTCTCTGCCTGGCACTTACCATGCTGTCCAACTCCTTAAGATGGATGCTAAAAATATAACACATACAACATATTGCAAATGAAAAGAGAATACCTTCGGTTAATGTCAGGTACCAGGTGCATAGCATTCATGTGAAGTCAAAAATAAACCTCTAATTGATATGTTGGCAATGCTACTTAAGACATGAACAGCAGATTTATTTTTAGCAGAGGCAGACCAGGGATTTTCATGAAGCTGAACTGTAGCAACATGGATAGTTGTATGTCTGTAGAGAGTCAGCAGGTCTGTGTGTATCTGATAACTAGAACTAGCATGTTAGTTTTTATGCCCCAAAATTAATTAATTTCCATCCTATAACCATTCTGACAAATTAACATTAAAAGGTCAGGGAAACACGTACTTAAACGATAATATTAACCAGTACACTTCAAATACACTGCCAACATGCCTTCTTAAACTCAAATCAGCTCATGCCAACCAAAACTCTTAGCAACCACCGCCAACAATTTAGCTAGCTAATGTTACCGGGTTACCCCGCCACCAGCGTTACATAACGTAACATCGTACTTGCTGTATAGCGCGTTGGGTATTTCCCAGAACTATAAATAATTAGCTAACTATGTGGATCTGAAGAACTTTCAATGTACTTACGATGTTGGAATTCATCCTTGTTTTCTCAACTGTGGCTCAACTGTGATTGGTTAAATGCTGCGTTCGATCGTCATGAAAAGTTTCCTTTTCCTGGGAAGCCAGGATGTTTCAACGCAGGTCTGAATCCATTTTATGTCACGTAAATATATTTCAAATATACAAAATTCAGATTTAATTATGTTAGCTTTTAAGCTCCATAACATACGAAAGTGACTGAAATCTGATTTGAAAAGATCGGATTTGGGCATCCACACTGTCCTGAAAACATTAGATTTCAGTCACATTAAGGCAAACAAACAACATCAACAACAACAAAACATTTTAATCAGATTTGTAGCCATTCATAAGTGAAATGTTTTACACAGAAAAAAGGGGAGTGCTCATGGGGAGAGCAGTTCCTACCTCTGAAAACCTAAGGAGACAAACAGACACATTATTGGTCCATACTGATGTACATGAACAAAGACACAGCCAGGTGTAGTAGCATATGGTGTTTCAGTGGGACCACAGCACCAGACCCCAGTAGAAGCAGAAGGAAATGCCAAAAATAAAACCAGGCATCATTGAAAAAAAAACATCTATTGTTCCAGACAGCATCTACAGTATGGCAGTAATAATAATTATGATACTCCAGTAGAGTACTAATGCTAGATGGGTATTCAACATCAATCTGTGGAACCCACCTGTTCTCCAACAATACTCTGCTAAGGATGACCAGACATATAGTATATGATTTCTTGGAGGAGCCTGGATTCTTTAAATCAGGTCTGTTTAGCCCTGTGAAAGGAGAGCTAGGGACCGTAAGGGTACTGTGTCCACTTCGTACTCTCGGCTGAACTCTGTTCAGTCCCTGTTCTGTCTCTCCAGCAGGATAACATGACAGGGTCCCCAGTCCTCAAATACAAAAGCACAGCCATTATGTGTCCTTGATATCCTTCAGTATCTGAACTTATGAAACCAAATCAGTTAAAATTTTGCCGGGAGTGAAAGAAAATATGAAATGCGTTTAGGTTATATTTGAGCTCACAGCAGGTCATGCGTGTCATTGTGTCATGCTTGTCACACAGACACACACACATTACAACTATACCCAGTCTGTGTAGCTCATGACAGTCTGCACTCTGAATGATTCATGAGGATCTTGAATGAGGCAAGTGTCCTCACACACACACACACACATTTCTAGAACTTCACTTCTTCCTTTTGCATATCTACTGCAACAGTTTATAAAAGGAAGCTAAGGCTAGACCAACGGACCTTAAACTATCGACACGCGGCAGCAAGTATCTTAGAACGTTTACGCATTCCTGCCTCTTTTCCGAATCACCACACAGCACGGATAACTGCAAGAGCTGGAACGGCCGGATCATGTCAGTCTGAGAGCGGATGTGCAACGAGGCAGGCAGAATCTTTGATCCTGACACGTCCCCGGCTCGTTCCCGGCAGGCAGGACCCACGTGGGATGAGATGGTGGCGCGGGTCACAGAGTCAACCCCTCGACTCCGAGGAGAACAGAGTCAAAAATAAACAAACAACAGCTGATTCCGACCACACGGAAGGGCCGTAGACTCCAGATTCCCGCACTAGCATTCTCGGTCGAGGCTTTGGTTTATCTTTGGTTTCTATGTGGTGTTAAAAGTGTTGCAAAATTGTTTATTGTTATTTAATTTTAACCATACAGCACATGTATGGAACATGGTAAACTCTAAATCGATCTAAAACACGATCATTAAAATCATTACGATCATCAAAACACACAACATGCTCCTCAAGAATCTAATTTCAAAAGTGACATTAATATTTGAATGAAGTTTTATTACTTAGCTTAGTAGATGGTAAATAGCACACAAGGACTCTAATTTACTTGCATCAGGGTTATTTTGTCTGTGTCTACAAACTCCCACAAGTCAATGAGCCCCAAAACCTTTTCTGCCTCCTTCCTTTTAAAATTGAACTGGGAGTAAAAGGAAATATTAAATACATATTTGTTCTCACAGCAGGTTACATGTCAATCTCATCACAGATAGACATACACACACCACAGATGTATCCAGTCTCTATAGCTCACCACTATAGCTATCTTCTTTTGCAGTGAACCGTCTGTACCCACATGTTCAACTTTATGATAAAGCGCTTCCACTTTGCAGATGCTGGTTAGCTGTGATAATGGTTAACTGTAGGGAGATATTGCTCTGCTATCTCCCCACCACCACCACCACCTCCACCACCCAGACATCTTCCAGAGAGGAGGATGATCGATTCAATCAGATTTCTGTATGTTTACTGGCTGATCCAGACAATGTGGATCATGGACTTGCTAGAACATACTGTAACATCTCCTGAATGCAATGACAAAAGGTAATTCTGAATATTTTACAGTTATTGATAGTTACTGTTTCAGATGGTTTTTAGCACACTGTCCCTATTCAGATGAAACACAGGAGTCCCGCGGAAAGTAGATCACGTAGTTTAATCAATGGCTGCTAGCTAGCAAGTGCCTCTCTCAGCAGTAACTAACATTTCTACACAAAGTTTACTTTGAAAAAGCCAAAAGGTCCAAAAGTGGATCAATAAATAAATCTCCAGTGGACATTTCTGCTGTCCAACATACAGGATCAGGACTCTAATGGCACAGAGCATGTTCCTGCAGAGTCATGAGGTGTTCAGTTCAGAGTGATGGCATTTTCAACAAAAACATCCCACACCATCCAGATCACCGAATTCTGTGCGCCTCTTGACTATATGATGTGATGACACAGCAAAAATAGCATTAGATAATGCTGTGAGATAACAGCAGATTTTCTTTTTTTAGTTGCTTTTTTTGTTGATTCTGGCCTTTTACTGAATGATGGTGGAAGTGTCCATCTTGTGATTATAATATAATAACATCACTTTTGCAAATATCCACTTAACAGAAGATGCCATGTCTTATGGCTTCTTTTAATTCAGACTTCTGAATTAAATGTTCTGATGATGCAAGTTACACCCTGGGTATCACAGCAACACCCCTTCTCTTCTCTCTCTCTTTTCCCAATTTCTCTAGGTGACACTTTCACATCTGTTCAACAATTTTTCGGTTGCAATCTGCTTCCTGTTTACCTCCACAACTTCCCAACCTCTTCTCACACCCCCACGCCACACTCTTCTCACCCCACAGCTCTCTTCTCTTACCCCCACCTCACTTACCCCACACCCCTCTAGCACCCCTACAGACCTTTCATCCCACACCCCAAACTCCTCTCACCCCCAGCTCCTCCCACAGCACTGGGTTCGGTTTTCTTTAGTATTCGGGACAGGGAGATCAGCAGAGCCCTGCCGACAGAGTGCCAGAGGGCGGGTCTTCAGCAGCAGTGAGTGGCACATGCTTGCCGTGTGAGCATTAATCCTGGTTTATGAATGTCACAGTGTGCTCCATCGTCAGTGAGCTGCAGAACATGCAGGAGCAAAAGCAGGTGGACACTGACCCAAGATCAGCTGATTTACTGCTGGTTGAAAAAAATGGTTTTTGATGATGTGTAATGCATAATCCTTAAGGTTCTATTCTGAACGCCCAGGCACACAAGTACCGTTTGCATCGGTGAATAAAACTCTATCTAAGAGCCCAGCAGCTCATCTACTCCGCGCACAGGGCCGTTCTGTTCCTCGAGTGCTCTTCCATTCCTAATCCTGACCCTGCTCCGTGAGCAAGGTGGAGACGGGGAGAGGGGCAGGGCCCGAGATGTCGTTTGCAGTGGAAACGTTTTATCGAAATCTCTGCAGAGGGCAACATACGAGCCCCAGAGGCCGCAACATCTACCCTGCCACAAATGCACTCGTCAAAACTGCCACTAAATTAATTACACCCTGCTCATCTCCCTCCCCTGTGTGTGTGTGTGTGTGTGTGTGTGTGTGTGTGTATTGACCATCTTTTTTTCTCACTTTCCTGGACCACAGGAAACCAGTGTAACCAGGCAGGCAAGGCCGAGACAACGTATCAACTGAGCCGCTGTCTAACATGAGCTCATAATTTAACTGTTTCTACTAGTGTTACAGGCTCAGTGGCTTCAACCTCTAGGTATCAGGTACAGCAGGTGAAATAAGTATTGAACACGTCAACAATTTCTAAGTATTTATAAAAGGTGCCATTGACATGAGTCTCACCAGATGTCGGTAGCAACACATCCAATCCACACATGTAAAGAAACCAACCATAGATGTCCATAAATTAAGTGTAGTAATGAGAAATTACACAGGGAAACAATATTGAACACATGAAGAAAGAGAGGTGCAAAAAACCATGGAAAGTCATGAGACCAGCTGAAATCTGTCAGTGATTAGAAAGCAGGTCCTGCCACTAAATTAATATCAGTTGGTTCAACTGATGGCCTATAAAAAAGTGCCTGATTATCAAGGTGCCACACAAGAAACATCTCATGATGGGTAAAACCAGTGAACTCTCTCAAGACCACCGCAACCATACTGTTACAAAACAAACTGATGTCATTGGTTACAGAAGAATTTCTAAACTACCAAAGGATCTGTTGGAGCCATAATCCACAAGTGGAAACAACATAATTTTAGCATAAACCTACCACGACCAGGTGCTCCCTGCAAGATTTCAGGCAGAGGAGTGAAAAGAATTATCAGAAGAGTTGTCCAAGAGCCAAGGACCACTTGGGGAGAGCTATAGAAAGACCTGGAATCAGCAGGTACAACTGTTTCAAAGAAAATGATAAGTAATGCTCTCAAACACCATGGCCTGTGAACGCTCACCACACAAGACTACACTGCTGAAGAAGAAGTGTGTTGAAGCATGTTTAAAGTTTGAAGATGAAACGAGGGGTGGTCATATCAGCAAAACAATGATCCCAAACACAGCCAAGGAAACTCTCATTTGGTTTCAGAGAAAGAAAATAAAGCTGCTTGAATGGCCCAGCCAATCACCTGACCTGAATCCAACTGAAAATCTATGGAAGGAACTAAAGCTCACAGTTCATAGAAGGAGCCTGTGGAAGTTGTTTGTGTGGAAGAATGGGCCAATGTCACACTTAAGTAAAGCATGTGACTAGTTCCTCCATACAGGAGGCGTGTTGAAGCTGTCATCACCAACTAAAGCTTTTGTACAAAAATATTAAATACATTTCAGCAAGCATGTTCAATACTTTTCCCCTGTGTAATTTCTCATTATTACACATAATTTATGGACATCTATGGTTTGATTTCTTTGCATGTGTGGACTGGATGTGTTGCATCTGGTGAGAATTTCATGTCAACAGCACCTTTAGAAATATATTTACTTAGAAAATTGGTGACGTGTTGATTACTTATTTCACCTGCTGCAGGTGTCTAGGTAGAAATTTTCACGTAACTTCACAGATTCCCAGTGTTCACTTTTGAAGGGGGGGGGGCATTTTTCAAATACAAGCCACACATTTCAGTGTTTTTCAAATACGTCACTTCATGTAAGTGATTCCCACATTTTCTCCCATATAAATACACAGTAAATATAACTGCTCCTTGAATAACCCCCGCTCTGTGATCCAAGTGCTATTATAATGTAATTCAGAATGAATTTAATATCAAACCTGAATCTCTGGTGTTGCCTGGAGGAGGATAGACCTTCTGAGTCTGCCAGTCCTAATCAGTATTTGGATCTCTTCAGTTCCAAAATGTTGTAGTCAGGATCCGTTGTAGTTGTTCTAAACTCACTGAAGTGCTCAGGGCAGCTAGGGTTTGTCAAAGCAGCCAAACAAATTTAGACATAAGATCAGAGATGTAGATACAGTTTATAACATTTCTGCATCTATCCTTAATACTTCATTTTTATAAATTACATTCACAGTGTAGAAAAAACCTAATAAAGTGGCCACTGACTGCAATGGTAATTTCAGCATTGCCTTTTTAGAATAGACAGATAAATGTTAAGTTCAGACACCCGAGTTCAATATTAATATAGATATTATATATTTTAAACTTCCATCTCTGATCTCAGAACAGCACGGCAATATGGCTTTAATATATCATCACATTAACATTTCATGCACTTTATTTTACATTCATGAGACACTGAATCTGACCATATAGTCATTAAAATTAAATTATATTATAATAACAGTGTGTTGTGGTTGATGTGCACACTTTGTCATGTGGGATGTATACCGGTCCACTCAATGCAATCAATATATCCCTTCGTTGTTTGTGACAGGTACAGAGGCAAGTGTGGAAATGTCTAAGGTTAAAACTATAAATCACTGTTCAGGAAAGGTGTTTGGATGGCAGGAAACAGACTATTCATCACACCAGCGCTCCGTCTAACGCCACTGACGTGCGAAGCGTCTGCCGAGCGGCTCTAGCGCACGCAAGCCAGCGCAAAGCAAACAGAGCCTCTCCTATGACAGGGATATAAACGCTGTACCCATTCTTCACCCGCGTGATGGATGGGCAGGAGAGTGGGAGAGCGCTGCACGTCCTCAGCAAACAGGGAAAAGATAATAACCACCAGTGATTTATAACCACCTCATCTGCATTATCTGGTCTTCCACAGGTTGAGCCAAGCTATGTGTTAACAAATCTCCTTATCGTTGGGACAGAGTGTAGCAAAATGGTTAAAGGAGGGAGAGAGAGAGGCAAAGAGAAGAAAACATAGGGAGAGAAAGAAAGAGTGAAACGATGAGAGTGTGGTGAGAATCCATATGTCATGTTCTTACATCATGCTGCTGTGAATTTTATATATATATACGTGTGTGTGTGTGTGTGTGTGTGTGTGTGTGTGTGTGTGTGTGCACGTGCCTCCATTGAGAAATGCCTTTCCCAAACATTTCTTCAATTCTTTATGTATTAATCCTCCTATTTGGACTTGGGTGTGTCCACCTCATGTTCCTTGACCACTTGGCTATGTCTCTTAGCGTTCGCTCTCCCTGCTTGCTAACATCTAACATCTAGGTCGATTGTTCTCAAGGACTTCTTGGCACAGTCTGCAATTTGGATCTGGTGTGATACGCCCCTGCTTCGATCGACCTGCTGCTTACTGCTGGCTACTGTGCTGCCATGATTAGTGCCTCTAGGTGTTCATCAGTATTTCCTTTTTCCAGTCATTGGTAGGAATGTTTTGCATCAGACACCTCTTGTTTTTGTCAGGGGTACGTTCCATATAGAGGCTTACACTTCTGCTTATATGGTATTCATGTTGCTAATTTGTTTGAGACCCTCTCTCTTCAGCTCAATTGGCCATTGCTGGGAGGTATTCATGAATGTTTAATCTCTCATCATGAATGTTGGATTTTTGTAGGACCTCCAAGGAACTGTCTGTGGATTGCCACAGTCAAACTGTAGCATTGTAGTTAAATTGTAATCCTGGTGTGTTCCCTGGACCACAGTGGCCTCAATAAGTGATGAAAGAATAGAAGAACTGGCAGCTTCCTAGAATTAGCCATTCTGCTAAATTGGGCATCCAAGCAAGAAGGGTCTTTCGAAGGTAAATGGAACTGGACAGAACTAGATGGACGACCATCTCTGCAGCACTCCATAAATCAGGCAAGTGTGTCAGAGTGGCGAGACAGAAACCACTGTTGAGAAGAAAGCCACACAACAGCCTGCTTGGACTTACACCGCATGTAAAAGCCGTTGCTCTTCTCCTGGTTTCATCACGCTATGGTGAATGAACATAGCCAAATACAGGAACTTCACTGAAGAAACCCTCCTCTAGAGTGCCAGAAAACTCAGACATTTTCATCACAATAGTGCATCTTTGAGTGGCCCAACCAAAGCCCAGACTTAAACCCCATCTGATATCTGTGGAGAGACCTGAATATGGCAGTTCACAAATGCCATCCAAACCAATGGAGTAGATCTGCCGTGAAGAATGGGATAAACTGCCTAGATCCAGGTGTACCGAAGTGTGTAAAGACATATCCAAGGAGACAAGAACCTGTAACTACTGCCAAAAGGGCTTCTACAGAGAATTGAATAAAGGGTCTGAATGCTTTTGTGAATTTCAGCTTTAGATTTTTAATTAATTGAAAAATCGTACAAAAACGTTTGTTAACTTCATCATTATGGGTGATTAGTTGCTAGTTGAAGGGGTAAAAATGGCAATTATATCCATTCAAAATCAAATTCACAACACAATAAAGTGCGAAACAAGTAGAATTGTCTCAGTGCTTTTCTCTATACTGTGCTGCACCTTCAAATTCACAGGTTTTATGGAAACACACACACACACATAGTCAGAACCAGCCTCTTATCAGCACTGTGTGCGATTTTGCAGTATTGAGTTTGTGTGATTATGGACTGCCTCACAGGACCTGTTAATTATTACAGATCTCACTACAAACGATCTTCGCTATTTTAACCGTTCCTTCCTGAATACGAGCTTCATCCTGCAAACCTACAGGCCGACACACGTCAGCTCGAACGCACATCTGCTTTCCTAAGCGAGTCTTCGTCACTTCCAGGGACAACCGGGGACAGTCCGACAGATCAAAGGCTGCACATGCACATGGCCCCCAAAAAAAAAACAAAAGCACATCGCTTTTGTTCCCTTTTTTTACTCCAGCCTTCTTCAGATGCGGAAACCCACACGGGTGGCACTTGCATGTGGTGAGGTTCGACGTGGACTCTGCTCATGAGTAGGAAAGTGAGCCCATGACTTATGCAAAGAAAGGAGTCTCTAGACTCCTTTGAAGTGGGTTTGGGGCGGCATCGTCTGAAACGTGCGCCGGTGTCGAGAGAGAAAAGCTCCAGACCCCTTCTCCTTCTGCTTGGAAGGGGGGGAGGGGTGTGCTCTGGGAAGGGCAGTGTACTCTGATTGGATGGGCCGAGACGTTGGATGCAGTCCCAGACCTGAGTTATGCGCCTGGGAGGGAGCCTGCCAAGGGGGGAGGACTTCAAATCAGGCAAAAGAACACGAACAGTCACTGATGCTGTGCTTCAGAATCATCTTTTATCTGCCTGTTACAGCCCTTGGCTCCCTACCGGGTGCAGAGTTATCTTGTTGACATATCCAGCAGACCTTGACAAGGGTGGCACTATAAAACTTATTATACATTACCGAAGCCTCTATATTGCGATGCACGAGAGGCACTTCTTTCTTCCTCCTGCCTCTCTCCTTGCTTTCCCTCCCTCTCTTTCTGATACCATCACTCTTTCACCCAGTCTAACAAGCGTGATTAAGGAGGCTGAGGCACCATCAAGCAGGTAGGATTCAAATTAACAGCCTTAGAAACCAATAGCGACAGAGGTGAACTGCAAATGTGCGGTTCCAGTCTCCGCCCCCCTGCTTCTAATTAACCGCAGGGCAACGCCTAAATATAACCTCCAAAGACCCGCTGCTCTGTGCATTGTTTTTGATTCTTCTTGTCATTTGTAAGCAGAACCTGAAAACTATAGAAACAAAGCAATGCCTTTGAACAGAAAGGAGTGATGCTCTTAGAAAGCAGATTTTTTCTTAAAATTTCTCTTAGCTGTGAAAAAAGAAAATCTATAATAAAACATGCCTCCTGAATAAAATTTTCCATTCCCGATACACCATTCCACAAAGAGTGCTATTTAAAAAAATATCAATCAAAAATGTTTGTTGCACAATTATGTCGGCATGTGTGAAGAGATATTCATTTTAAGATTCGATGAAAGTTTCTTCAAGCAGTGGTGTAGGAGAGCAGATGTCCCCTGTTATCAGGAACACAATGCCACCGTCTTATTTCCTCGGTTCCGTCCACACACTGTGGCCTTCCAGTGAAAGGAGCGAAGAAGAAACCACAATGACTGTGTTCGTGGGTGCTCCCCTCTCTCCGCATTCCAAGCCTCCTTGAATTCAGAAAAGATGAGAAAAGTTTCAGAAAAAAAACGGTGGAGCGGGTGGGGAACCTGTTTCGGAAATTTGGGAGAATGTTAAAAGACTGCTGCATGATTTCTGATGCAAACTGCAGTGCTTTGGTGTCACACTGTCACTCCTTCTAGAACCTTCCTTTCACTACGCTGCTGCATCCGAGTAATTTACTGAAACAGCAGGTTGCGTCACTGAGCTACAGTGAACAACAAAAATCTGCAACGTTGCCAAATTTGCTAAAGATCCCTTTCTCCAACTTGTACGACGTATGCATGAAATAACTCCATATTGGTCAATGAGCGGTTCACAAAACTGTGAAACTTCATTCAGTTGGAGTTATAACCATAATATTACCTGTGAACTAATATTAGCACGCACACACCAGTGGAGATGTCTAGGCTGGAAATACTCAGGAAAAAAAGCTATTCTATTCTAAATATTTCAGAGGGCAAAGCTAAGTAGAACTGTTCTGTACGAGCAATTTTCTTGCTGGTTTAAATTGTTCATCTGGGAATTTGCATCTGTATATCAAGACTTGGCTTTGTTTTCCTGGCTTATACCCACTACACTGTTCTGTTAATATTAATCATTCAAAACAGACTGAAATGCCTTTTGAAATTGAAAGGCCAAGAAGCAGAATAATGGTGATACAAAACCAAAGTTTTATCATTATTATTATTATTATTATTATTATTATTATTATTGTTGTTGTTGTTGTTGTTGTTTTTAGTGCTTGATGTAACAGAAACAAATTCAGAAACTGAAAAAGAAAACAATGAAAAATAATAAGACTTTTCGACCAACACATTAATAAAAGATGCTTATCTAAATGTTAGAACTTTACATGTGTCCCATCTGATGAATATTAACATGAGAGTAAAACAATAAACCAGGTGGTGTCTGTACTTAAACCATCTCATAGCAGCTCTGGGGAAATTCACCTCAGCATGGAGAAACTGAGTGCAGAATGTTAGCATATGCTAGCCAGAATGACTCAGCATTTTAAACAGCACCCAGGGGAGAGCAGACGGCGCACAAACGTGTGTGTGTGCTCCTGTGAGTGATCACGCTATACGTTTACCCATCTCCCCTTCATACCCCGATACTCTCTGAGCTACCAGCCAGAGACATGAGGCTTCTTTTTAGGCGGGAATGAAGAAAAGGGGTCTGAAAGACGTGTAGGCCATAGTGCTGTTTTGAACCTTCTCCACTGTGCGCCTTTTTGAACTGACATGTCGTTTAATCTGCACATCACCTGTTAGTTTAATGTCTTTTTGGTGTGTGTGTGTGTGTGTGTTCCTTTGATCTCCACAATATGTGGTCAAAAGTAAAAAAAATAAAGTAGCCACTTCTGACCATCCTGCAGTATGAACTTCAGGATTTACTAAAAAACACCACCTCTAGGATTTACTAAAGAAAACCCTTAAAAATAACCAAGTGCACAATGGATAAATGGGAAATTAATTGCAGAGAAACAAGTGTACTTGCTGCCAAGGGGTTTAATGGCTTGTTATTACTCTCTCTCTCACTCTCTCTCTCTCTCTCTCTCTCTCTCTCTCTCTCTCTCTCTCTCTCTCTTGCTCTCTCTGTCTGTCTGTCTCTCTCTCTCTCTTTCTGTTGCTCAGAGTGGGAGAGGGAAGACCTGAATGCAGTTTGATTAATAGTTTTTTTTCTACAATTTGCTTGGAGACCAGCAAAACACACATCCACCCCTCTCTGGCTTCAAGCTACATTTAAAGGTAGTGTAGGCTGTAACATTTCCATTTGTGAGGAAACAGTTTGTGAAGTTTGCCCGAATCATTCCTAAAACATGTTCTGATCTTTATCCGAATGTCAAAATAGTCGTTTTAAATGTATTATATTTCAATTCAGTGCCTTCAGCAAATAACACAAAACGTGCTGTTGTACATTTATTGAACAAAAAGTTTAAACACTGAAATTTTGAAATATGACTCTCTAGAAGAAAGAACCATGTTAGTCAGGCATATGCACCAGTGGATATTTTGGGGAGATATTTATTTGTGCCAGCATAAATATGTTACAGTGTAACACTGCTCAATCAAAACAAATTCCCCCAAAGTTGTATCAGTATAACATACCTTATACTCAAGCCTATCTGTACATATCAGTATAACATGTTCATGAGAGGTTACCATGGAGAAAACACTTCATTCCAAACAAAGGGAGTCTGGTGACGTACCGTGAAACATGTTTCTCAAATAAGTTGCAAATAATGCATACTTGGTTCGAATGCTAACCTTGGAGTAAACGTCCTGGAATTAAACATGAAAGGTTCACGCACATCCTATTAACCTTTCAGCACTGCGCTGTCGTCTTCAGAAAGCAGACGGTTGATTTCAGCCCAACAGAAGTAAGAAAGCAGCGAAGCTACGTTCTATTTGTTGTCATAGAAACTGTGGGACTGTAACAATGGCATGGTCATCTCAAATAATAGCAATCAGTCGTGACTAATAAGGCAATACTAATAATGCCAGTCCCTCTTTAACCACGTCACATCATGCATTCACCAACATGTGGTTCTTTCTTTTTCTTTTTCGCAGCATTACTTCAGTGTTTGGTATTTACTATCTGTATCAGGGCCGCCCAGATCGTGACCAACTTTTAGTGCCTGTTTATCATCTTTTGGCAACAACCCCGCAGGCTCCGTGGGGAAAGGACCCAGCCTTTGATGTGATGCTGCATACGTAAACAGGCTTTAAAAAGAGTGACATTTTATCACGAAGCTTCGCGCTACCCCAGGGAGGAGCCGGGTGTGTGTGAACAGGTGCGCAGATACGCTTTAAAGCGTTACAAGGGAAGGGGTAGCTGGGAAAAGCCTCAGCATGTCCCTGAACAGAAGGGGGGGGCACGTTGGCTTAGCACCACTGCATACTCCCACACCAGAGCCAGCGTGAATAAATTAATGTCTTGCTTTATGTCTCTGTTTCCCCTGTTTGTTTAGCCAGCCTTAACAGGGGTAAATTTGCGCTTTGCACTGCCTGCCAGAAAAAAAGGGGAAAAAAAACGTGTTCCTTTTCCTCCGGGCCAGTCGCCCCACTGGAGTGGGGCCCTGAGTCTCTGGCTTTGCTTAAAACCAGCAGGTCTCCCACAGACACTCACTGCTCTCTTCTCCACTTGGAGTGCACCTGACCCCACTTACACACCAGCACTTACACACCAGCAACGGGTTCAAAGGCTTGTTAGTTGGTCTGAGCATCTGCTGGCGTTCTCTAATGCTCCCAAGCCCATAAACCCTCTCTACTAACCATCACACATTGCCTACTAGTACCGCCTACAGTGGCCTTCACAGTTATTGGCCCCCCTCGGTGAATCTGGTTGAAAAACACTTTCCATAGGTAAATTCATTAAAAGTGAAAGAGGCCCTATAAAAACTGAGCATGCGGTGTCTCAATTATTCTTATAAACAAAAGCTAATTAGAATACACTCACCAGACATTTTATTAGCAACGCATGACTCGTAGCTGCCACTCACTGCCCACTGTGAATACACAGATGCCTCGAGTCTCTAATACCTGCGTAGGTACCAATGTTACTGCTGGATTACAGTAGTACACTTTATATAAATACATGTACATCAACTTACACAGCAATAGCATTAGAGCTATCTACTTACATGAAAAATTGTAATGATTTGTACTATATCATTACTACATTAGCTGTGTACACTATACTGTACTTGTGTTGTATACTGTACTGTATTTGTGTCTGTATTTGTGTCTTGACACTGTGTATATTACAAGGCTAAAATTAGACAGTACCAACACAGCAATTTTTACATCATTAATTATGTTTGTATCGTAACTGGATAACAGGAAATAAATAGCAGCTAGAGTATGTATTTAGAGTAAGTTTTACTGGGCTACAAAACAAGAATACTACAACTAGCTAAATGTTAGGTAGTGTGACATTTCCTAAGTGTTTTGATAATGCTGATAACCAGTCACATCTGTGAATGAAGCCTGTGTTCTCACAGATGTCACCACACACTTGGGTACAAACATAATGCAAAACCATTTAAATAAGATGATCTACTATAATCTGTGTATCTAACTGGCCATACAGTCTCAGTAGTTACATAATGGTCTATGTGTAATTACTCATGTATTAGAGACACAATGTAAAACAAGACTAGTGAATTTTGTGTACAGTACAGCATACAATGCAGAGTGTATCCCATTTGGATGCAGAGATGCCATGCTTTCTTCATCAATTTGTGACCACAGAATCTCTGCTAGAGCATTATCATTTGAGTGCTAGACACAGCATTATCATTTGAGTGCTAGACACAGCATTATCATTTGAGTGCTAGACACAGCATTATCATTTGAGTGCTAGACA
>JAOYMR010000010.1:15777137-15800574 GCA_025802075.1 Tenebrosternarchus preto | reverse complement strand
CAGCATTATTCACTGACATGGTAGTGAAATGGTAGTGGGTGTTCACCCAGTACAATTTTATCAGGCACAGCAGTGTTGCTGAGGTTTTAGATGTCAGTGTCACTGCTGGCTTAAGACTGGTCCAGCCACCCAGAAATATCCAGCCAACAGCGATCCTAAGACTAAAATAAATTGTGCCACAGAGCAGATACTTGGTAAAAGATTGACTGTAGACACCTTACAAGGTGTACCTGCAAAGAAGGTGTTCTAAAGTGGATCTTCCTATTTATTCTAGTTTAGTTTAGTTTAGTTTAGTTTAGTTTAGTTTTCCATTTAAAAAACACTTAAGATGACTGATATGTTCTTCACTCTTTTTTTTTCCTTCCTGTTTCCCATTGGCTCAGGGATAGATAAACTACAATGATTTCTCCCAAGTGGGGATTAGTTAGCTATGCTCTAGATTTCTTTTCTGAATGTGTAACTCCTCAAGGGTTGTTGTAGAATGAGAGGGATTCGAATGGAGGAAGCAGCTCTCTTTTTGGAATACATTTAAGTGTTTTATTTTATTGTTGTATTAATGAGGTCCTCTGTTTTGGAGAATTGTGGCCTCAAATTATAGGGCTCATGTTAAAATAACCTACTATTTTAAGGCAGCTTGTAATAAAGTATATTGTGTTAGTATGTTCGTTTCCCTTTTTGTTATTAAAGTTTTAAATAAATCTGCTTGGATACTGAGTTATGTTTCTGAGTTATGTAATTCAGAAGCGAATCTGGGATATTAATAGTGCATTTTAGTGTTGCAATTGGTTGCAGGAAAGCTCCTACATTTAGTTACACCCAGAAACGTCATAACAACCAAAGAAGGATCTACTAAGTGATTGTCCATGACATCCTGTTTTACATGGGGATAAATATGAAGTCACAGTGCAGGCCAAGCACCTTTATTAATCCATCAACATGGAGAAGGTGCCAAATGAAATGAGCCAAAAGGCAACAAACTAGTTTGACACCTAAGAATCCATGTCTTCACTATTACATTAATATTAAGGAAGTAAAGAACAAGTGAGGAACCTGCCTGGAAGAGGTTCACAGAGAGAGAAAGGTGGTTCTGGAAGGTGTTTCCAGGAGATGGTTCTGGAAGGTGATTCCAGAATGTGGTTGTAGAACGTGATTCTGGAAAGTGGATACAGAACGTGGTTCCAGAAGCAGACTGAACAGCTGAATGTCTGCAGGAGATGTTTACATCCTGGGCGGGCAGCGAATCTCTAAAACTACAAGCTATTTAAAAGGCTTACCAGAAGAAATCCTCTACCAAAGACAAGAGCTCAACACAGACGACCAAAGGCTCTGAAGGATCAGGAGAGATTTTGTATGAAGGAATTGCTTTAGACCCATGTACGTGAGCTCTCTTTCCTATCTCTGAATTATAAGAGAATATTCAATGCTATTAATTGTGCTAAATGTAGGGGTACCAATTACTAGAATACATGTATTTTAAGATTTTTCTCAATTTTATTTCTTTGAATAATTTTAGCTCAATAAAAGGTTAGTTCTCTCATATATTCAGAGTAAGGTCAAACTGGTAAATCCATTTCCACAGCCTTTTTCTTTTCTTGTAGGTTACCAATTATTCTGGAGGGCACTGTATTCATGAGTCAGTGACTGAAAAAACATCTCTATTTTTTTATGTTTTGTTTTTTGTGTGTGTGTGTGTGTGTGTAAGCCCACACATGCTCTCAATGCCAAAACCAATGTGTAGTAATGGCTAATATACATTCACCCAATTAGCATTAGCATTGTATCTGCATATGAGTATATGTAAAAATCTATGCCACTGGCACCAAAAGCTAGGGGTGAGTAGTTCAGGCATTGCAACAAAATGGCTTACAGCACTCCCAATAGAGAATAGCCCAGAGGACTATGGGCATCATGGTATTTATCCAACAGCACACTGGGTTACCCAGATGTCACCACTGCTGCCCGCCCCATGGCTTGGCCCTTTGATTAATACTCATCATGGTCCAAATACATTCCATGAACCCTTTTTCCGAATTTGAAATTTATCATAATCAGTAAAAAAAAAAAACACAGCACAAGCTAACATGACTTGATTTGAACACTGAATTTATAGCGTGAAATCCCCACGTCTCACAGGTCAACGAAGCACAGCGAGAGAGTGACATCAGAGCTAGAAAGCTATTAACCTCACAAGTCTGGACCAAGAAAGGGGCAGGCAACTCTCCAGCGTCTGGGAGGCTCTGACAGTTTGGTTAGTCCAGCTCCTGCCTCATGTCTGTTCTGTGGCATATTAACCCAGACGTGGACTTCCCTTCTCCACACAACCAGGCCTGGAGCCCTCGACAAAACCCTCAACCTCACCGACATACTTGCCTGCCTGCAGGGATGCTGGGTTCTTGAGAAATAACACAGCCTTTGTCCCGTAGGAAGGCTGTCAGCATGGTTTAGCAGGACCCAAGAGATGCCATTTTCACAAGCCTGGTTTAACTTCAATAGTTACTAAACTGTAACTTCTGGATAACCATTACACAACCTTTTGATAACAAGTGCAAAGCCTTTAAACATACATGTGTCCATATGAGCCAAAGCAGGAGAACATTCATGAAGATGATCAGCTTCTAAATGTCTTTTTGGGACTTACCATGCTAGACTCATCTCACACACACACACACACACACACACACACACACACACATACGTACACAGAGATACACACGCACACACACACACACACACACACACACACACAAACACAGCGCAAACCTTTTTTTTTCCCACCATCTCATGTCCATACCACTGTAAGCTTTGTCCTTGCCTTGACACCATAGGCTCTCAGCAAAGTGTCGCCGAACACTCGTCCCAAGGTCCAATTCAGAGCCAGCGCTGATCAGATCAAGGTCTGCTTTGAGAAAGAAATCCAATCTGGCCACCCAGAATTCCTCTCAGCCAACCTCCCCCGAGGACGGAGGAGGGTATAGGAGGGACAGAACATGGGATTCGGGCCACAGTGGGAGCGCCAGCCGCCCGTCATGATCCCTGCTCTGGAAATTGAAATTTTAATTCCATTAAAGTCAAAATTGCGTGGCCAGGTGCATCCGCTGGCACTGACTGATACTGAACAGTAAATGATGTGTCAGCTGGGCTTCGCTGTTGCTGTACAGCACAGACTGAAATCAAAGCCGATTAGCTCTGAAGGACCTGAGGCTCATGCCTCTCTCTGCCTCTGCCTCTCCCTGCCTTAATGCAGCTGTGCATGCCAACTCCCACATTTATGACTATTCATATCCTGGAGGTCAGGAGTTTAAGACTGCCGCGCATGCCAAAGGACCATTTGCATATGCAAATCGACAGATAATACATTTATGCTTATTCATAATTCTGGTTCAGTCATCCTCCCTTCTTACTGCCAAGGAATTACATATGTGATTAGGCGCACTCTGATGAAATTGATAATGTCTTTCAATTTGAATTCTTCTGAACTGGGGTCAGTGCTGTCGTTCCTGGGATCTGTTGAAGCCACTCCTCCAGCTTAAGGATCACAGAGGTAAAAAAAAAATTGTAAAATAGCTATGTGTCTTTATAAATACTAAAGATTTCTAAAGTTCTAAAAAAATTCTACACTTCTGTGAAAGAGAAGCTGCCCTGCTAATTGCCTTGTTTGTGTGCTTTGTTTGTGGCTATGGGGAATGTTAAATTTATTTTAAACCACATAATATAGAAATAGTAATTCAAACTGTTTAAACTGCTCCTACAAAAAATAGTAGGATGTTGTAAGTACTGGTGCACAAGCATAAATAATGACTTTATAAAAGGAGGTCATTTAGATGAATTGTCTCTTAATATTAGAGGTCTGGTCCGAATCTGGTCACTCCGGTTGTGGACAAGGTGTCGTTCGGCTACATGATTGCCCCAGGGGTAAACACTCTGCCCCTGCCCAAGTTGCTGAGTTCACGTCGATGAGTTGTCATTCTCCCTTTCGGTGGAAATGAAGTCAGTCAGGTCAACGTTCAACTTTTACTAATGGTAGTTCAGAGACTATAGCAACAGTCTCTCTCGTGAGTCTCTCACGAGTCTCTCATGTCACAGTCCTGAATGTTAAATCAGAGCTCGTCTGCCACCTTGTTAACCCACATAACTGACCTCCAGTTGAACACACAACAAGGGTTTCACGTTGGACTAAAGTCAGCAGATCTCCATGCAGTTCACTGCTCAGGAGGTGAGAGGAGAAGTGTTACTATAGTTCACAGCCCTGCCTAAAACCCCAGAGAATGAGCAGCATATTTAGAATATTTATTACTCCACACATATGAGGCATGACCCTGCTTGGACTCTGCTTGGACTCGCGCTGACCTCTGCATTCTGCATCACTCATACAAAGGGAACACTTCCACAGCAGAGCGCAGTGAAAACCACAACTCTGGAGGTAAAAATCGATTTGCTACACATTCAGCCAATAGGGAGAAAGGGAGAAGAAAAAAAACCCACTCCTGATGTCATACGCGGAGGAACCATTCAGGTGCTGTGCCAGGTCCGCGGGCCACGTGAAAGGAGAGGAACGGGTCCATGGGCCCGACTGGTTATGGAAGGGGAGTGAGAAGAGATGGGTGCAAGAGTCCTGGGTGAAGAGTCACAGTACCGGAGGCGAGAAAAGAGACAGAGCAGGATGATGAAGAGAAAGAATATCCTGCCAGACACTGATAACTGCAATATGTGTGTGAGTCCATGTTCCCATACACACGAGGAGGAGGGGGAGTCACATCCGTTCTTTCGTTTCATCCATCTTAAGCCACTATAATGCTTTCTCATGCTCCTGTCCCCAAATCTTTCACTGTGCCCCGCAGTGCACCACACCAGAGCAGACTCACCAGAACGACTTGCTTTAAGAATGTGCCATTCCTCCAAGACCTTTGTGTGTGTGTGTGTGTGTGTGTGTTGGGGTGGGGGTAGGCGATCTCATTCTGAGCCCCTCAAAGTCACTCTAAGGGGAGGGTTTCTCTGCATTATCAGCAATGATGGAGGATTCACCAGGGACTAAATGGATTTTTTCCATCTATTCCTCCCATTATCTGTTTTCAAAAAGCCATGAGGAAGTCGAAGGGCTTTGTTCAGATAAAATATGAATAAGCAAATCTCTCTGGGCCACCGGCAGCAGGAAGAGAAACACAAGTAGGATTAACCCTGCTCGCTGCCAGACACACTTCACCACTTTTCCTTTGTGCCGCCCCGGAAACTTTAAGGGGGTTTTGCCTTCAGCTGGCAAGTCGAGGAATCTCCGCACGATACGACTGAGCCGTCGTCCAGGTAACGCTGGGGGCGACGCGGCTGCTCGTCTCCGGCGGGAACCGTGACGACCGCAGGGGACCCCGCGCGGCAGTACGTCAGAGCCGAGACGCGCTAAACTCCTACAAAAAAAAGAAAGCAGGAAAAAAAAGATAAGTTTTGGAGTTTTTGGAGTACAATAACGCGCTCAAACTGTGTTACTTGTTTGCCGTGTCCTTGTTTTAGGTGCATGGATACACTGTATTGCCTGTAGTTTATAATGCCTTAATCGTTTTTCAGAGTTAACGAATGATTATCTCTATAGAAGGGTCTGTCATTAAGTCTGTTCCTCAGCAAGTTATAACCCATTCCCAAGCAGAAGGAGGACATCATTATCAGTTTTACACACAGACTTTTAACAGCCACCCTGTTGTTATTTATTCACATGTTTGTTTGTTTGGTTGTTTATTTGTATGAGACCATTTGAAGCTGCTAGCAGAACAACAGCAGCAGAATTACTTGCAACATCTAATTATACATTATACATTATACATTACAACAAACCTAATTATACAACCTAATTATACAGGGAAAAAAAGCACGGACACGAATGTGAGGTTTTCATCAGCCACATCATCTCTGTGTCTGAATTCATCTGTGGCCACTGATCCCTTGACCTGGAATCGTTCTATTTGGTACCTCGGTGCGAAATCAGCAGATCAGTTAGTCGGACTGGGCGCCGGAGGCAGGGCCCTGAGGAAACGTCCTGTTCCTTCGCCAGCCTGCTGCCAAAGAGTTGCGGGACGTGGCGTGGAGGAAGCTGCGGGAAGATGAGAAGAAGCTCCTGCCTCTGAATAATCAGGGAAATCTTGAAGGCAAGCGTTTGATGTGTGGGGGGAAAGACTCGACTTTGTTCAGTGCTTTTAAGCTCTGAAAGACTAATGGTATGCATGGGTAGTTTTTTTTTTTTTTTTTTTAATCTCGTGTTCAAGGACTTTGGCAGCACGTCGGAGGGGGACTTCCTGTAATGATCTTCCTTAAAGCCTTTTTTGCGGCTGGAAATCCGTCGCGGTTCCCACCTGTCTGGACAGTCGTGGTTAGGTTTAGAGATGGAGACCACTTCAGCGGCCTCCAAGTTTCCTGACGACTTCATCCGTTTGAAGGGAGTCTCCGCGGCTCGTCGTAGTTCGTCGTATGCTTGAGTTCACTCTGCAGGTTCGCCTCCTTCTCTCTTCACCGCCAGAGCGCTTCTCTGTCGCCTTCGGCTTAAGCGGGGGGGGGTGTTACATGCAGTGAGGCAGAGAGGCGTTTCCATGGCGCACGCTGCAGGCCGTTTTAAAGAGTCATCAATTCATCGCAGTGCGTCATTAATGGTTACACCAAAGCTTTCGGTTTCAAACGCTAATAAAAAAAAACAAAAAAAAAACTCAAGCATCTGTGTTTCTCTCCATCTATCCGCTTACCAAAATCCCCAGCTTTCTTCACGGCCTCTCTCTCTCTCTCTCTCTCTCTCTCTCTCTCTCTCCCTCTGCATTTCTTTTTCCTCAGTCTCTCGTTGACCTGGTTCTCACCCTCCAGCTTGGACTCTTTTTCACCTCCTGCAAAAGGCCCTGCACAGAAAGGCAGCGAGGAAAGGATAGCAGAAGACGAGTGAAGCTTTGAGGAGAATCGGCGGCGAGGTGAGTCATCACACAGAGACGAACGACAGCCGGAGCGTTGAAGCACTTCTTTGACGTTTTCGCACAACCCTGATGACCTCTTCGCGTAGGATTTCTCCAAAACCGCAAAGTCTGCCAGTATCGTGACAAGCAGTATAACGCTGATCAACTAGAAACAAAATCGGAGCAATAAACCACAAAATGCTACGATCGCCTACCCACAACCCTTCAGGCAGTAACGGGGTGATCAGCTGCTGTAAAACACACACACTAACCCTAATCAAACTTGAAAGCGGTTTAAGTGTAGAAGAGAATGCTTGGCCACATTTCCTTTATCCTAGTTCCAGTGTGTGTGTGTGTGTGGGGGGGGGGGGGGGTGGTGTTTATAGATCCTTGATTGTACATCACAAGATGTGTAACATTTGAATGTTTCCCCCAACAGTGCTCCAGGGTTTCCTTCAGCACTCTACACACACGACAGCTCCTCTACTGCTCATGCTGTACTAATTGCTATTCCATCCACAGATACCTGGGGTAACGTCAAAGAGCTGACAAACCGCACCATTCCTAACTGTGTATGAATGTATCCACGTCTCAATGAAGACCGGCTTGGAGAAGCAGTTGCACCCAGGCTGTAAGATATACAGCGCCTGGCCGCCGCTCCAACGCCGTTTAAACGCTCCTCGAGATTTGTGTCTCCCGCAGTTTCGTTCGGCCGTAAGTACGAACCAGATGTCGATCGAGGGCTTCTGGGGGAAACAAACCGTACGCGGGACCCTGCGGTTATGAGTTATTACAGGCAGCCCGTGAAAGGGGCGGGTACGTGCAGGGCTGACGCCTTCACGCGCACGCCTCCTGCTGGAGAGGAGGAGGAGGAGCAGAGAAAATAAAACCCTGAGTCACTGGGTAAACAGTTCGTACCAGCCACAGCTCGTTGTGATATTTGATCTTGCAATCAACCATCGAATAAGACTTCATCGAAGGCAAGTTTTTTAAAAACATGCTGCACTGCTCTGTGTTAATGTGCCCATCTATCTAAAAAGCGCAAGTCATCTAAATATTGAGTAATACGAGTTACATTAAGCTTACTGAGCAATTATTTTTAAACAGGCTGTTGTTATTTATTCCCAGATTGATATCCAAGTCTATGGATAAAGGACTTTTGCCTGATTATCTTTTTTTTATTATTTGTTAATTTGATTAAATATGTCATTTTTAAACTATTTTTTTATGAGGAAATATCAAAACTGCTGTTTGCTGGATCTATACATCATACATTCATCGGCAAAAAGTCTCTAAACTGCTTTTCAGTGGAGATGAAATATTAGTGTGGTTTGGGAGGCCACCAGCGGGGCCATTTCCTGGTGTTATGAGGGCTGCTCACATCCTCCACCTATTTCAAATTTCACACCTGCCTTCAGAACGGAGAATAAACATACAAGCTGGCCCCTCTGGAAGCCTTTAAGGAAGACAAATGTTTCCTTTTGGCCATGCACGCAGGGCAAAGCACTGGAGAGCAGGCCAAAGTCCTGGGGTTCTCATGGCAAACACGTTGTTCTTTCTCAGAGTCACCCTTCACTAGTTCGAAAACCCCAGCTGACACATCCCTACGACGGCATGCGCTAGTTTAAGTTTTAGCAAGTCGAGGTATGAAAGATTCGGATGCGTTTCCACAGCCGACCAGTTTTTGTTTTTTTTCTTGTGTTTTTGTAATGAGAAAGGAAGGGAAAAGAGACGTTTATTCGAAAGCGTGTGCTGGAAAATCAGAAGAGTCATGACAGCGAAGCAGTGTGGTTGAACATGACTCACACTGCCTCCCGTTGTGCCTGTTCTCACATGAGCACAGTCAACAGGAAACAAAACAAACGCTTTTCTGTTTGTTTACGCTCCTAACACAGCCCATTAAATGCCAGGCATTTCAATGTGATGCAAACAGAGTTTTGGAATATAGCAGGACTTTGGTGAATTGTTTGTTCTCTCAGGGGATTTATTGAAAGACAGCGTAGCTCCCCACCCACCCCCCCAACACACACCCACAACTCCCACCCCCAACCCCCGCAGGCCTTCATGCACACACTCAAGGCAGATGTTACCAGAACATGTACATTTTTCATCTGTTTCTTTTAGAGCACAATACTCTCAAGCTTGTTGACACGTTTTTCCTCCCAGTTCTGGCTTGAGGGACCCTATGAGAAGCACTGAGCATAAAGTTGTGTCAGAAACATCAGCTCCCAGAGAAGAACAAGGCAAAACCTCCATTTCTACTGTGTGAATCCATGCTAGCACAAGCAGCACATCACTGGGGTGGAGGGTCAATTATCACACATGGTGAAGATTCCCTGGTCGATGCCTGGAATCCTGTATGAATAAAGAGAATGTAGTGGAACGAAATGCAGCCTCTGAAAGTGTCAAACCACAACAAGAAGTGTAAAGTACAGATGTTTATCTAGCATCAAACATCAGATCTTGCTTTGTCTCTTTATCAGATTCAAATTTTAAGAGTTTCGAGCTTTGTAGGTCAGTCTCACTGGCCCATACTCCATAAATAAACTAGACCCTTGAGGTCTCGAATAGCAGGGACAAAAAAAAACCCATTTATGATCCATATGTCTTACCAAGTTTATACAACAATATATTTTGACACATCCCTAATGCCTTGATGTCACTGTAAACTGACACAATATACTCCAGTCTGTATCGGTAATCTGTCATTTAATGCTTCACAGTGCACACTGAAACATCTGCCTTTACTGTAGTGATGGATATACAGCTGCTCTGGTAAACTCTCCAGGGACCAGAGAGAACATTTTATTTTTGCCCCCCCCCCCCTCCCCATCACTAGTTAGTGTTTCTCTAGAACTTATACATATGATTTAATTAAAAAAAAAAAAACTCTTCTGACATCACTGTTGCCTCTTTTGCTGCGTATCACACAGCGGATCCACTTAAATTCCATTATCACTCCCTGTCTGCTTCTCCGCACCTCTCTGAAGATGAGAGTCTCACTGCCGAAAAAAGAAAACACCCCCCCACCCCCCATGAGATGAAACGGCCCAAAACAAACCCCCCTCAAAAGTGACTCTGTGACATCAGGCAAGCAACATCAAAAGCAGAGACGGAATCTTCATTGTGCCCACCATGACAACGCATGGCAACACAACATGGCAACACAACATGGCAACACAGCATGGCAACACAGCATGGCCACGCAGGTACACTTTTAATGCACCAAACTGTAATGGGATGATAATGAGCACAAACCATAGAAAACTGGCAGATCTTAAATACTGTTTTAGAGGTAAAATGAGCACAGAATCTTTAAGTAGTCAAGCAATTTATCAAAAATGCCTGGGCACAGTGTTTACAGTGCAGAAGATACATTTTGTGAGGATTGGAAATTCAAATCTTACTGCAGTCTAAAAGACCCAATATTTCATTGCTCAATGCATGCAAATTCACTCTGAGCAGCTAGTGAGGAGCCTATTACCATAGTTTAATTTTCACATCATCTTTCATTTAGAAAGCATTTGTTTTATATCAGAAGCACATTGTTAACCCTAAACATTAAAGGCCTACTTGCAAAGTAGCTCCCTGACATCGGACAAATGTTCACTCCGCCAGTTCAGCACATAAAATATTGCCTTTTGCCAAATTTATGTTGCAGAAGACTTCATTTTTTGTGTGCTTTGACCATCTTGACCAATCTGATGCTTCAGATAAATTTGTGCATGTGTGTGTGTGTGTGTGTGTGTGTGTGTGTTTTCAATCACATGATCCAAAAATCAAACCAAGGCCCTACCAGTGTACTTTACAATGTTATACTACAATCACAATATGGAATTTTTGCACAAAATTTTTGCACAAAATTTAAATAGAGATGTATAGGAAAATATTATTATAGTTATAGAAATAGAATTATAATCCAACTGTGGTTTCACCTTTTCATATTGTATCAGAGTTTGTTAATGTAATATTCATGAGTAACGTATTTTCTTAAAAACTAAAATGTATTTTTCCCAACACTCTGGAACAACACTCTCTTCATTCCACTTATGCCTGTTTTGCATTATGGCTTTTCTGTGTTGTTTTAGCACATCATCCAGGGTCTTTGTAGTAGCATTACATTAAATGCATGGGGAAGCTTAAAGCATCTTTGCCCTTTTACAAATGCAGAAGTAGCGCAAGGCTTCCACCCCTTTCATAATGCATCTGTTTCTACGCTGCATAGGCGAACAGCTAATTACAGGCTATCTTTATCTGAGAGGGAACAGAGCGTGAGCTGGTTTTTCGCCAGCATTAGGCTACATCGAGGAAGCCCTTTGGGTTCTGTGTCAGACTCAAACAGCCTGCTTCACCTCTTCTCAACGCCGCCCGTCTCTCCAGCTACATCAGTCTTCAGTATCTTAATGATGCAGAAAAACACAGCAACTATCTCCCTGCCTCCCCCACCCCCACCACCACCACCACCACCACCCAACCCCCCACCAAGAGCTTTCCATGCCAAGCATCTTTCGCTTTACAGGCCCAAAAGAAACTCATACCTCAGGCTTTTTTCTCACAATCAATAGGCAAGTGCTGGTTGTGCAGACGCGGGCAAATCAGTGCAGGACCAGCTGTTATTCTCCACCCGCTCCTCCACCCCCCACCCGGGAAGCACCCAGCGTGGACGTGATGGATGAAGCAGGCGTTTGAGCACTTCTCCATCACGCCACGGCTCCACCATTCATCACGCGCTGTCTCCGGGCCTAACGAGGCTGGAAACGTTTTCTAGCTCATTTAGAAAGTCGTCAGAAACCACGGCGGGCAGTTACACATGTAAGGGTCTCAACGAGATGAAGACGCGTGGTCCATCCGGGCAAGCAGCTCCAAAGTCATCGCCATGGCGACGCGGCCCTGCCCTCAGTGCCGCCAGGTGCGTTTTTGCGGAGCGCATGTGAGACGAACAAACGTCCGGTGTGGGTCCCCCAACAGTTGTAACCCCGTACAGTGCAGCCTCCGGCTCCGCCCCCTCCCCCAAACCCCTCCCCCCTCTGCTGTGGTTTATTTACTCGTTTATTTGCTTATTTATTTGTGCTGGCTTCACAGGTCTCTGCTCCAGCAGAACATCACAGAGTGTGATCCCCAAGGCCTCTCTCTGCACGGTTGCTGTGGGTGGGGAAGGGGGCGGGTCCAGGTAACACGGCAGGCGGTTGGGCTGTGAAGGGACATGGGCCTGTTTGGAGTGCAGTGAAGCCCACCCAATCATCTCAGACTGATTCCACAAGCATTGGTGACACATTTTTGAGCTGAAGGCCGAAAGGCAAGAAACAGCAAACGAAGACGTCCGTTTGAGCTCCACGTCAAATACATTCGAGAAGCAATAATCTCTGCTTTTCTCAGCTGGTACTTCTCAGTACAACTGGAGAACCACAGCCAACAGCTCTTGGAGCCTAAAGATATCCATCAAAAGCTTCAGTCTCTTTTTCAGGGTTTTTTTCCGCTCTGTTCTGTGCAGGGTCATTCTGAATGGTTTTGCAGAGACTGAAAAACCCTCAGATGTTTGAAAGGGGCTTCTCTCTAGTCTATTTCCTTATGAAGAGAGATGGTTTTATCACAGCCATTCATCTTCCTCCCCCTCCATACCTGCCCTGAGTTCCCAGAACGTCCACTATGTGAAAGAGTGTTGTGCAACCTCTATTAAAATGGGTGATCCAACCTTTACACTGGTAGAAGCTTTGTTTTGTTTTGTTTTTTTCAAAAAAACAAAAGTCGTTCTTCTGCATTTGGCTTTTGTAGTGTTTTTCCCTTTACTTGCGGTTTCGTCACGTTTTTTTAAAAACAAAAAACCCTAAAAAAAACATGGCCCAGGTAGAGTGGAGGGATCTTGATGGAGTCTGACACAGCTGTTTCCTCGTTCCAGATCCAGACGCTGAATTAATAACGAATTAAGGGCAGAGAGTGAAGTCTGGCTAGCGAACTCTCTCCTGTTTCAAAGACAGACGCATCTCAAGGTCAGACCATCTGAGCACCATCTGAATCAGAGGCAAAAGACAGTCATCTTTCTACAGTCTGCTTTTGCCGGGGAGCTGATGTCGGGCGAGACGTCGTGGAGACCAGGAGTACAAACAGGGCCACCCACGGTGAAGGCCTTGGGATAAACGTCTGTCTGTTGATATGACGCACAGCCCTGTCTGGAGGCGAAACTGAAAGTGGGTGGCAACAAAGCCATAGCACCCAATCAGGAAACTGCTGCTCTGTAGCACCCAATCAGGAAACTGCTGCTCTACAGCACCCAATCAGGAAACTGCTTCTCTAAAGCACCCAATCAGGAAACTGCTGCTCTACAGCACCCAATCAGGAAACTGCTTCTCTAAAGCACCCAATCAGTACAGTCCTAAATGATAAAGTAGAGCTTCACAATATTATCACAATACTGGGCTTTGTAACACTGCTCCCATAAAATAAGCCTTCAAGCTAATCTTAAAACTGCAAAATATAAAGTATGAGCACGTGAACAGTTTCCCTGCAATTTGTCCCTTCAAAATTTTCTGTTAAGATGCAGCAGAAATGATAAAAAAAAAACATGCAGCACCTGGAGAACCGTAGCAAGTCTGGACCTCCTCCACCAGAGAGGCGATGGGAGGCCCGTGGGTGACCTCCCAGGCCTGTGGCCCGAAAAAACAGACTTAATCAGAGAGCGGCCACGTACTGCTGTGCCCTTTTTCTCATCTTCAGGAAAAGGCGGTTGGCTCTTACACGTTACACTTTTAAAAATGCACCAGCTATAGCTGAGTTTGTTTAAAGGACAGGCATTGGCGCTTTTCGTTCTCCTGAACTCAGGGTAAGCGGTTTTGCTATGAGAATCACTGCTAGGTTGGTCCAACCCTAACTAGGGCTGTGACAAATGGGTGTCATGTGGGGCTGCCAGAGAACAGTTTGTTTAACTGCATGGGTCCAAACTGGTTCCCAATCAGACTGGTATTCAAGCTGCCTCCACCTGGAAATCAGAAAGTCTTTTTGTAAATCATTGATATAACATTTCATCTTTCTTGGAGCACTGCTGGTATAGCAGTCTCTCAATTGGAAACATCACCAAACATCTCTCCAAGTCTTATCCTCAAAGAGCAGTGCATGAAGGCTGGAACTGTGGCAAAGTTCCAGTGGAGCTGTGAATGTTACAGCATGGCTGAACCAAAGGCTTGGGCCAAGACCTTCAGGAAATCCCACTTTGACTGCACACTTTTAAGAGTGGTATACTGTGGGTGTTGGCGGGTGAGGGGGGAGGATGGGTGATGACTGAGTTGTGCAAGAGTTAAACACTTGGAAATTGGCTGTTTTTAAAGGCGTGTTTCATCCCCTCCAGCAGGTGATTTAACAATTCTCTCTGTTCTCTGGCTTCTCTGTAAGCATCGGTGATCTCACGCCACTCATCTGGCCGTTTCTGCTCTCTGATGCGTTTACCTTCATCTCTCCATCCGACTCGACCAGGGGGGCCTGGACGCCTCATCACAGTTCACAGACATGCGATTCCAAGTTCAATTAGGCTTAGAGCTGCCATTTTTTTTAGGTTCAGTCGGCACCCCCTGAGAACCAAACCCCCTACAGGCACTTGTACCCTCTCAGACACACACACACACAGGCCGACTGTCGATTCCTCTCACAACATGAAAAGCATGAAATTTATTTTCCATTGCTGATCAAATCAACGAAATCTTTAATCTCTTAAGCACTGGCTCGGAGGCACGGTTGGTGCACATGTCCATCGTTTTCTTGACGAGCGGCAGCCAGTTCCGGGGGGGAAGGCACTTGACTCCAGCGTCTTATTTGTGTGCGGTGATCAATCTCAAACTCAATCATGTCCACCTCAAACGCTAGCCAGCCAACTTGTCTTCTCCCATCAAAGCTCACTTCAAACGAGCTGCTCGGAGCTTAGCTGCCGCACCTCGTCTCTGGCCTGCAGACGCCATTATCTCTCTGAGACAGTCGCTGTCTGCTGGAAAGCTCTTCCCGTCCGTGAAGTTTCTAGCAGTGTCATTTAAGATTAATGTCTTTCTAGGCCAAACTAACCAGCGTGGAAATGTATTACCCAAAATCACAACCCTCCTACTCAGATCGAAAGAACAAGACAGTTCGGAACTTTTGGTAAACGTACTGTTACCCTATAGATAGTGCTGTACTGAGGATTATCCATCATGCTTTTAGCTGTGAAACTGCTCACAGAGAAACTACTGCTTTCCTTTGCTTTAGCCACAGATGCTTCTTGTTTTCTCCTCTCAGACACTTGAAAAAATCCGCCATGAGTTGTCCACGCAGAGCTTGCCGTATTCGCCGAATAAAATTCGGAGCATGCCTTCACTTGCATTGCTGGTCTTACTGGTCACCTCATAAGTCTGGGCGACATTTTGAATCTCCGAGTGGTGATTTTCTCTGTCTCAAGGCCCCGTTTTCATTATGGCCGCCTGACTGGCAAAGCTGGACCTGTTTTATGAGCTTCATAATTCCCCTCTCCAACGGCGGCCCAGGTCTCCACAAACGTCTGTCCGAGTGCCGGCCTCACAGCTGCCTTGCCAAGACAAGCTCCCGTCTCCATAGCGAGCGAATTTTACCTCAGTTAAACTATGAAAAGAGACCTGACAGATGAAAGCCATGGTTACGACTCCTTTCGTGTTTGTTTTTTTTCCTGGCTGACTTGATTTGGAGTAATAATGGAGTTGTTCTTCAGAGTCTAGTCCACAGCGAGGACACTGCAATAACCTCGGTCATCTCCTCCAGTGAGCTGACTGACGTCTCGAGGCACGTTCCACGTACCTCAGAAAACCGGCCTTGTTGAGGCATGTTTACTCAGCCGCCACGTAAATCTTAAATCGACAGCCACTAAACAAAAGGTCATCCACAAAATCACAGTTACGCTAGCACTTCATGTTTCCTCCTCCCATAAAAAAAGCAACAATTGGTTGTTTATGCCGACACAAATCCGATAAAGTTGCAGCGAGGCCCACAAATAGGACTGAACCCTGGTTTTTATCGATGCTCACATTTTCCTGGTTCATTTCCTGCATTATGCATCTAACACCTTCTCCTTCCCTTCTCTGCCACCCATGACATTCCCGCAGACCTTCAGAGTAATAACCCTTCCCCTCCATGGCTTAGGACAATTCCCAATGCTGAGTCACCATGGCAGCACCAACTACAACCTGGCGACAGTGATGAAGCAACTTCCCTCTGACTTGTTTTTTTTTCTCTCTCTTATTGTTTCTTATGTTTAAAAGTGTGGGAGCCCAAGCACTTGAGGGAAAAGCATCCTTAATAAACAGGAAACACTTTTTTAAAAATGTAAAAAAAAAAAAAAATAACAGACCTTCTCACCCATCACAGAACAATCAGTGATCCAGTGATCCAGTTTTATGATCCACCATGATTCACCATCGGTGCAGATGACGCCTCAGTGACCCCGTTCATGAAAAATCAAAACAGAATAGATACGCTCGGAGCAAATGCCTAGAGACTCCTCTTCATCAGAGAGAAAACTTTCTGAATGTGTCGAGAGCGCTTTGTTCACTTGATACTGACTCGTTAAGAGGAGGCTCTTCAGACTTCTTGAACGGCGAGCACAACACAGGTTTTTAAACGCAATTCTTTCAATCTCTAATGCCTCATCATTAGTTTAGCTGCTTGTCTTGCCCCATGCCACACATTTCTCTACAACCTCTCACACACTGTAAATTTGAGGAGATTAACAATTATCTTCCACCACGTTCCAACAGCAAGGCTTATCTAAATAAGAAGCGATTAATTTCACATTCAAAGAACAATTCTTTTGTAAATCATATAAAATGCATTTATTTGTCTGCTGTGTCTACAACATGACCTTCTGACACACCATTTATCCACTCATTGGAGGAAGAGCGAACTACTAAGAAAGTTATTCTACATGTCAGGCATGTCATTTTCAATCCATTCTTTAGGGAACGCAGGATGTGCACAGTTTTATTCTATTCTAGCAATTGAACCAGACAATCGAAAGCTGGGGAAAAAAAGAGATGCTCTAGAAGTTGGAATAGAGAAACTACTTTGTCTGCAGACCCTAAGGACTAAAGTGACCCTGTATTGTACATCACCAGAGAGGACCTTCATCATGCATCAACAACACTCACTTACATCTACATGCAATGCAAAAATCCAAGTTTGGCTTTGTTACCTCCCTGCAGTCACTGCAATTTATTTATTTTTATACAGTCTTCTAACTGTATCCACTCCATTGATAGGGATTTTGCTTCTTCATCTGTTGCTTTTGCTGCTGTAAATATTTATTAATAACAATAGTAATATGAATACTGAAGTGATGCATAATTGCCTCAAACATCTAAAAGATTTCACCTCTGTATCCTTATCTTAAAGAAAGCCGAACCTTGTTCTGAAGATGAGAATCTAGAGGAGCCTTTTCTTTATGCATCTGAAAACACGCCCATCCTGACTGTCTCAGAAGTGACGTGTATCATGACATAAATCACCCTTAAGTAAATCACACAGTAAAAAAAAAAAAAGAAACACGTCTGTAAATGTCCGGCATGCCATTAGTCATTCATTAAAGAGAAAAAAGACATATTTGGCTTTAATTACCCAAGGCTTATTGCTCAATTTCTCAATTAACCTTCATCTGTTCTGTGGCTAGCGTAAAGATCAAACACCTAATCCATCACGGAGGGCCGAATAAAGTCCCAGTCTTTGCTCAGACGCTGCCTACGTGGGTCGGGACAATGGCTTCAGTGCGGCGTGGGACTCTGGGAAGCTCCAGCCACACCCACGGAGCAGAGGGCAGCATGGCCCCGACACAATGAGCCTGCCTCAGTCAGTATTGTGCTCTGTGCTCCCCTGAGCTTCTCACGACCAGGGTCATCCGTCAAAAGGCAATCAGATAAGATTATCAATTACTGTAGGGCCAGAAAAGCTCCTCTCTCCATTGGGCAACGGAAAACAAAGCTGTTAAGCAAGGACTCTTTATTTCATTAAGAGGAGGGCCAAGTAGCACTTCATTTAGCATCACTTTGGGGAGAGGTTCCTCTCTATTAGTGTAGGATCTGTACGGCAGAGGGGACACATTTGGATGTGCAAGTGCTTTTGGGAGATGTTTTGGAGTTGCAAGCATAAAGCCGCCTCGGGACGTCGAAAAGGTAGCAAAGGGTAACACTGCAGGCCCATTAGCAATCAATGTGTCACGACTGGGTTTTGGTTCGTGGTTAAGGAAAGGTCACTTTCATTCCTCACCTGCAACGTTTCCACTTGCCTTTGTTTGCTGCAGTTGTTCGCTGTGGTTTGACTGTCTACGATTGACCATCTTTGCAGGCATCTTTATATTCTGGGCACAGGCAGCATAAATAGTGTATCACAAGGTTTTACAGCAGCACTAAACCATTCAGAAATGCACTTCTGCATAGGCAGACACCAATTCAGCCTGATAATTTACAAACATTATAAGTGTTCCCTAATTACTATGCAAATGTCTGGTATCGCAAGGCTGCATCACTACTTGGAAAGCGTCACTTCTACTTTCATGTTGTCTGATTACACTATGATTATCTCCTGCTTCACATACACTTCATATACTCTCTGGCAATAGTAGAGAGAAAGAATGGTTCACTCTCCTAAAAGTGCATGGGCCGAACAGTTACACTTGGGGAACCCCATCAGTTCAGCCATGATGGAAGCAAGGTATCTTCCCAGGTAGAAAATGGACGGGTCCGAAGGCCCGGGTCCTGCTTGTGTCCTGCTCATGTCCTGCTCGTGTCCTGCTCGTGTCCTGCTCGTGTCCTGTATGTGTCCCCCGAGAGCAGGCTGACACAAGCCAATTCATGGAAGCAGTAAAAGCAGAACAGCAGTGTTGCCACGTTTACCGTTCAACATTGGAGGCTAAATGCATTATGACACCATCGTCCTCCCCGCCAACCCCCAACAAACCAGACTACCACCACACAAACAACACCATCCTAAATATTTAAACGTAGCAATTAACACAAAACCCAAGTGGCAGATGGTACCTGACATTACTGCAGAGAAGGAGTGAATATGTTGTGTGACAAATATGTGTCAGAAAGGGGACAAGGTCCCAGAAAGGGGACAAATTTGAGGTTGTAACACCAGATCGAGAGACATCTATTAAACATCACATTGTCTCTCTCTCTCTCTTCAGTTACTGCACAGAGACCTCAGCATACTGGAGTCTGGCACAGCATTAAAGCTGTAACACAAGGGTGGGAGTAACATTTTCCACCTCACAGAGTCTTACGGCTGTCATAAAAAAAAAAAAAAAGAATTCAAATATTCAACATTTACGCTCCCAGGAGACATGCCATCACTGTGCATATTAGTACTCTAGCACATTCAGCAGTAAGTGATGAACCCCCCCGACACACACACACACACACACACACACACACGACCCCACCTCCTGTGCTTAGAGTACAAGCAGGTTGAAGAGACAGCCAGTGCCCATCTTCTTCAAAATAACAGGATGGCATCAGCTTGGCACTGCACCAGCTTGGCATACGAGTGAAGGCTGAAAAAGGGCGTGGCACTGGAGATCATCCGCAATCAGCACCCTCATGCTCACGCTGATTCATGGAGAAGACAATGCAATGCTGAATGTGCCTTAAAAATACTTCTGAAACTGGAATTTCCTTTGTGTACAGGTGCATTTTCAAAAGAGGATATGCATTATAACATTACATTTACAGACTGTTATACCAAGTGAGTTGCATATTTATCAGTGTGACAATACCTGCACTCTTGGGGAATTGAACTCATGACCTTAATGCTGTTAGGCACACTGTCACATCCAGAGTGATACATTCACATTAGGTAAAAAAAGTTTTGGTAGTAGGCTTTCAGATTTCAGCCCTTACACCCAGTCTGTTAAGAGTCCATGTTTTCTATATGATGTATTGTCTGTTCCCAGATGCGAACCTTACAGATTTTTAATGGGCTGTAAAAATCTGTTCTCGTTCTTTTTCATCCTGTCACAACATTGCTTTGGTGCAAATCAGCAATGCAGTAGCTGTTCTTCTCTCTATCTGCCTCTAGGGGCAGCACGGAGCAAGAAGCAGAATTCAACAGGACGCAGAACTCCCAGCTGTGTATTCCTGCAGGCTGGACCACCTCCAAAAAACGTGAGGGACATGTTTGCCTTACCTGCAAATGGGATCGCCTTCTCGTGAATGCTCAGTTGCATACAAATGCATGCAAATAAGCTCTACTCCGTGCTATACCCATTATCCTATGAAACACTGCCCTTTTAATCTAAACAATAGTTTCATATACAGCCGATATAAAACGTGTAAATACATTGCATTTTTTTCTGATGTTAAGCAAAAAATAAATTAATAAAACAGGTTAACAGGTTATTTTTATTCTATAATGTGACCTTTAACATTGACCCTGGTGAATCTGACATTGCTACGAGGCCTCCAGGGCCTCCAGAAGGACACTCCATGCTTGAAGAAGCCCTCTCCTGCTTTCCGAACACCTGGAAAGTTCAAAACAAAGGAGTTACGGTCAGACACGTTAATCATCACAGCAAGATTAAATTATCTGAATGAGCAGAGTGCATTTGTTGACTAAACCAGCCAATAAATCACAATGTAGAAAACAATAAAAGTGAGACCATGAGATCAGAAGCAAATATTGGCATCTGGTGCACTGGTGGAATTAAGAGTTAATTTCAACACACACTCACTAGACCTTTAATCAATTAACATTAAATATTAAAGTGATGTGCTTTCATTAGACTGTGTTGTGGATAAAACCTGCATCTAGCCCACAAACTTCATATATTTTAGTTTATATATAATATTGTGATATTGTGCTTTATGAGTTTATTTTATGAATGCATGCAAGATAAGGATTAAAACCTAATTTTGCCAAAATTACAAAATAAAAAAGTAAAAATATTAATTCAGCAGGAACATCAAGAACGTGTGTGCAGCAGTGCTGTCAACAGTCAATAGTCAAGCCATTTGGTGTCATGGTCCACCCATTTGAAGCTATGCCACGCCCATCTTAAGTTATGACCCTAGCAGTTGGTGCATCGTCTCTCCCATTTGGAATTACGTCAGTTTCATTTGGATTACTGCCCCTTCTATTCAGAGTTATGGACCACCCACTCTGAGCTATGCTCCTCCCATTTGGAGGTTGTGCAGCATGCAGTAATACTTATATCTCAGGAACTCAGATCTAGAACACAACGTTTGTTCGTCATTATGGTAACATTGGTCTTATTTTAGTTACTTATTGTATTTTGTTTTCTCTGCTATACGTATTCTGACCAATCTCAGATGTCCTAGACGAGCGTCCTACGTGTTAAGATGAATCAGATCACTCGCACAATCAAACCAAACACCAACAGAAGCTATTTTATTCAGTATAATGCAAGCCAACCTAACCGTGTCACATCAGTGAGCCATGAATGCGTCACTGATATGACAAGGCTTGCAACTGAAGTACGTAACAACACAGCTAATCAGCACTTAACTCCATGATCGCAAAGTAGCATTTTGATCGCATTATTTTGTCCACACAGCTGAGCAAGCCAAAGCAAACGCTGACTCAAAGATTCAAGCTCACAACTGTTTTTGGATTCCAGACATGCACTGCTTTACAATCAAGGCCAGAGCTTGGTTTCTCCTAATGAATTGGTCCGTACTGCCCTAATGTTGAATCCAAAGCACCTGTCAGTACTAGCACACACTTTTTCAATGCCAACATTTGGAGGCATGCGGATGCGATTCGCGCCGTATAAAATGACTCCCGTTCAGGTTCACAGATTCGCAGAGTTAACCCACTGATTGGGGTTTTAACGCCATTTAACACCATCAAAGCAGATGAAATGGATACAAGCCTGGTGGTGGCATCAGTATTACCAACACCAAAAAAGCACTACAGTTGTAGCTCTGGGGCCCACAGTCGAACAAAACGTTTCTTTTCATGACCGCATTTTCTACAGATCTGAGGGGGGGGGGTTACACATTTCTAATGTAAATTGTGATAAAGCGATAATCGCGATGTACTTTCAAACGCCGGACACGAACCGCGCGCAGCAAAAGAAAAAAAACGACCACCACGTTGAGCGAGCAACGTAATCTCTGGAGGATGTTTGTGTAACGAGCAATGTCACCGTTTTGCCGCCTCGGCGTAATGGGCTTTAAATTCCCGGACAGGGGGGTCACAGCGGTGGCTATTATATGGAATATCGCACGCAGCAGCAGGCAATAGCAACAAAAAGCCTTGACAACTGCCCCGCCCTTCATTATTTCACCGGGAAGGGTGCTATACGTATTCAGAACACATCCCTTTCTCCATAAACAATCCCAAACTTTACCACCAACAATGCAGCTCGCTGCCTATTTAGAACTACCACAATAAGCTGCAATGCAATCGTGCATTAAACGACCATTTTAAAGGTGCTGACATTTTAAAGTTTTTTTGTTCACAAAGTCAAGAACATCCGCTTCCGGGGGTTTGACGTGAAACAGCCAATAGAATCAGTCGTTTGTCTCAATGGAGGGTGGCTTCAGTTAGGCTACGGAATCAAAAGCAGGAAATAAGTCATCTTTTTCTCAGCAAACATGTAACAGCTAAGAAAAGTGTGAGTTATAACACCATTCATGATTTATAACAACATTCATGATTTATAACACCATTCATGATGTATAACAACATTCTAGGACAAGAAGGGGGAGACTGAGTGGTTGTGCATAGTTTTTGGTAACTAGAACTACCACAAATTACAGGTAATTGTACTATTTCTGAATGTAGAACTGAACATTTCCACATCTGAAGCCACAAACCAGTCCTAAAACCGTAATGCAGATAAGCTGCTTCTCTTACAAGCACACTGAGTGCGAGCTACACCGTGTTCACTTGAGTGGTAAAAGCCAGCATGGTGCCAGTGATCCTCCTCCCCAAGGCTCCAGGCAGTGAGAGCTCAAGTGCAAAGGTTGTATCCAGGAGAGTTAATCGTCTGCAGATCCACTTGAGGAGATCTCCAAGGGTTGTATGCAGGAGAGTTAATCGTCTGCAGATCCACTTCAGATCTTCATCCGCTGCCGAGCTGGATCATGGCATGCCCGACCTCACCTTCCCATCCTCGTCGTGCCAAGCTCACCAAACGCAGGTGCAAAGGCTCAGACGCATCCATTCTGTTGGTGTTCTTCTGCCCCCTGCTGGTAGAACTGACCATGACACAGAGCTCACTGACTGAGGAGCTGCTTTTATTAGCTACAGTCAAGGACACATCTTCAGTCAAACATGTCAGACAAGGCTGTGTCTGAATTTGAAACAGACAGGCGTGACTAGGGTTAGGTTACTCGAGAGCATTTCTAAGTGCTTGACTGTGGTTGTACACTCATTGGACACTCGCACGCACTCAAGTCCTGTACTCAGATCAGAGCTTTAACACTACTTTAGGTCTAATCCCAGTGTACAATACAGATACACAGGAGTCATGGGTCTTGCAGAAACTCACTACATCTTCACCATGGCTCTATATAATT
>JAOYMR010000010.1:15741106-15773479 GCA_025802075.1 Tenebrosternarchus preto | reverse complement strand
GCGACTTGATTGAAATCTTCCGTGGTACATACCAACACTGGGCCATTTATGTTGGAAACGGCTATGTCATTCACCTTTGCTCCCCCAGCTAAGAATCCACCTTTATCCTCCTGTCATGATACCCTTTCAGATCATGCATTATGCAGGCCCCTCTCCTGTTAAGAGTTTCGGTAGAGTATCAAATGCCCAGCAGATGTGACAAGAGATGCTTGGCCCTTATACGGTGACCGGTGAGGAGGGGAGACCCTCAGGGAGAAGGGGGAGGAAGAGGCCATTGCATATGGCACCATTCACCCAGAATGCCGCACGAGCTGCCCGCCGATTGGGGGGCGCAGATGAGAAGCAGGTGAGCGAGTGCTTACGTGTCACTTCCTGTCCCTCCATGCACAAAAGATCGCAATCAAACTCCAGTCAGACTGGGAGGCTTGTCCATAAAAGACATCTTCACAGTAATTATTTAGATCGGTGAGAAATACTGAATGTGTAAGTGCAAAACAGATTTGTAGACATCTGTAGAGTAAAGTAGAGCTGGTATGGTGCAGGATGTTATAGTGTAGTAGGTAACAATGCTGTAGTCCTGGGGGTGGGTGGACTGGGGCTCAAACCCCATCTGAACAATTGCTTCATGGTGTACCAATAACAACCGTTGGATAAGACAGCTAACATTACACTCACCTCCTCCTGTAACAGGACTGAAAATTTGTAAATTACTCTGCATAAGAGTCTACCGAATATGTTGAAAAAAAGAAATAAAGGAAAGCTTTTGTACAAGCCCTCCAAATAAATTTGTGTTTGCAAAGGAAATGAATGTGAATATGAACAGTTGTGAAGCTGTCATAGCTGCTAAGGCTGAAGACATTATTCTGTATTACCCTGTAAAGGCTTGTGTGATTCTACTCGCACTGCTGGTAAGGCTCTGTGGACAATCTAGTGTCTAGCTTCACTGATATTTATGTTGACGATACAATCTAATCTCCTTTACACATCTAATACGACAAAAGCAATCATTACGTGAAGATAATTGAATTAGGAATGACGTACTACTTTAATACGTTTCCCTACGCTGTCCTGTTTAGCTCACATCCGTGTGTTAAAAAAACACGCGCGAAGGGCTCGAGGCGAAGCTATCGCTTTAAAGAGACTTTCGCTCGTTCTTCTCCTCCGCGGCGCGGGGGCTGTGGCGCGAGCCCTCCGCGTATTCACGCCTCGCTCGCGTCACAGACGCTGTTTATTCACGTTCAGCTCAGGGGCCGAGCGACGCCAGCGAGGGGCGCGATGGCAACACATTCGCCAAGCCAGAGCTTGGGTTAGAGCCACATAGAGCCACATTTACCACTACACAAAATAGTTTGAGCCAAAAGGCGTTAAACATCATAGTCCTTAACTAATCTCCTCGCGCTAATCAGGTTATAATCATTTCAATTTGCAATGTTCAGTACAAAGATTGATCATTGTTATGTTTCTTGGTGCATAACAAAACCAGCAATATTATTTGCAAAGAGACTGCAAAGCTTACTCTGTATTTAGGCCTACTATTTCCTACCCCAGCAAAAATCAGATTTGATATGCCAAAATCAGATCGATATGCCATGAAACTCAGTAACTTCCAAGCTGAACCAAAACGGTTTCTTCCGACATGAGAAACCTTAGACCCTCTGACATGTAAAAGCTCGCACACCGTTTGACTTCGGATCAGGGACACATTAGCCGCCAGATCCGGAATGTCAGCTCACAGTGGCGCCGTGCCAGGAGCTTAAACAGTACCGTATCTGCGCCGCGACCTGCAGTCAAGCCGTCCGCTAACAACACAGGTCATGGGGACGTGCGACACCGAATCCTCCAGTTTAAAAGCCAGCAAACGCCACGGCAAACAAGGCACATACGGAGCTTTTCACCTCGTGAGGCCCGACACGAGCAGCAAGCGGCCGTTTGCCATGATCTGAGCGAGGTGAAAGATACCAGGGGTCACCGAAACTCTCAACCCGCACAGCTAGGAATAGTAAAAAAACACAAGCAAACAAAAAAAACAAGCAAACAGAGGACTGGCTTGCAAAGGGCAGCTACAAAAAAGAAGTGTGTTCTTTCAGACAGGGAGCATCGTGAGGCTCTGTCTTATTTTCAGAGAGCTTTTGCTCAGACTTCAGTGATCCTTACACCCTTCTCCGTACAGGAACTTTTCCTAAGAGGCCTCAGTGAAGAGTGGGCAGACAGATAAGAGCAAACCGTCAGAGGCAGCGCTCAGAGTGTGGCTTCTGCTTCCAGTCAGCCACCCACACCAGCCCAGAGCCCCTGTCTGGCATGGCCCAATTAAAAACCCTCTGCTTGGACTGTTCCCTTCTTCTGCAGTGCCAAGTGCCCAGAAAGACAGAGGTGGGGTGGGGTGTGTGTATTTTTCTCACTTGATTTTTCGAACGGCCTAGTCTTTTTAAGGACAAATTTCCCGCTGGTAATTCCCAGTGTCCGTGTAAGGAAAACATAGGGACTGAAGGACTTTGGTTCCTGCCCTTAAGCAACATGGGTCATCCCAGCGGTTTTGCAAACATGCAAACATTACCTTGAATATATCATCCACCTTAACAAATGATCTGTTTATGTGCTTGTATATATGTTTGTGCAGTTGTTTATCTATATAATTTGATGTTATAAACTCATACACTCCAACTCATCTGAGCAGGACAGGACCCAAGTGTGTTGCTTTTTCAGGGCAATTGAGAGAGAGAAAGTGTGCACATTTTCTGGAGAGGGTAGGGAGAAAACATAGGGCACATGATGTTTCCTGGATGCCATGGTAAGAAAATCAATAGGAGCTCTGCAGTTGGAAGGCAGTCTAATTGCTTCTCCAGTGTGGTGCATTGTCTAATACAGATGATGGACCAACACTGCGCTCTCGTGGTCATAACTGTATGACAGTCTCTCTACATGCAAAGGCCAATATTCGAACCTCTTTCTAATCCTTGACAACTACACTGTGTCAGGTACAAATAGCTTTCATAAGTAATATTACATTAGATACATAATTACGTTATTTAAGCCTCCATACCCCTTAAAACTGAAATGTAATCATAGATTATTAGATTTCACTACTGCAAAAGTGTGTTGAAATTACAGCACAAAGAAAGACTATGATCTATAAAGCATATCACAACAAAATGTACAGAAAATGTTTCGAAGCAGGAGTAAATACAGATTACTTTTTGTTCTGCACTGTTCAATCCATTAAAAAGAAGCCATATGGTATAAAGGCAGACGTCCGATATCATAAGGTTCTGCATGTCTCATCATTACCACTGACTAATCAAAAAAGATCTGTGACCATCTACTCGGCAACAGATGTGTCTGTGTGGGCAAATTACCATATGAATCCAACATCTGAGGCTGCCTGTGTAGGCAGTATATGTATATGTACGCTGCGTTTAACGTATTCTGCGTAATCTTAACGCGCTTTGCAAACGTGTAAAAAACCGCTGCAAGCAGGCACGAGATCAAAAAATATTGCACTCCAGAGGTATTATAATAGATTTTCTTTGATCATGTCGCTCAGCTATACTCGCGGATCGGTTGCCATGCCAACATAGTACACATAGTACACAGTTGAGTTGCCCAAACTGAGACATAACTTTGCACAGGCACGGGTTTTGAGGATAGAGACACTAGTGAATATTAATTAGCCTCTAAATATTGAATTTTTACTGCAATGGCTACTTGCTTAGTACCAGACTTTCCTGATGTTAATATAGCATTGGAGCATCTAGCTGAAGTAGGTAAGAAAAAAGTTAAGTTTACTAACTAACCCTGCAACTAAAGCGGCTTTAGACTCTGTCAACATTTATATTATTTACCCTGTCATTTGACTTGCGAAGGCTCACAGCTTCTTTGCTTGATACTTGCCAGATAAACAGCTGAGAGAAAAGGGTGTTCCATTCAGTCAAGAAGCAAGTATTCACCTGAGCGAAATAGCAGAAGCTATTAAAGAACTGGTAAATCGTCGCATTTTCAGACTGGTTACATTGCCTAATGTTAATCTGCCGGTTACTGAAGCGTTCTAGGATTTAGCTAGCCCCAACGAATATGTACTGTCCTAGTGTATAAATGTTTGCCTATTTGTAAACATTAACAAATATGCTCTGAGTTCTGTCGTGTGCTTAGAATAACGAAACCAACATTTACTAGCTAGTTGGATTTCTTTTCATTGTGAATTTGAAACTGAAAACTCTGACCAGTGGATTTGGGGTTTTGTTTGGTTGCTTTGTTGTTTGTTTCAACGAAATTTTTTGTTCCAGGTACTTTGAATTTAGTTTTACTGATAATCTGGTATTTAAACTGGTATTTCACTGATAATATAAATCAGATTCATTCTGGAAACATCTCTATGTGGAAAAACAGGAACAAGAGATTTAGGATAAGAAAAATCATATAGCACCAAAATGTATTCATCCAGAATAAAACTTTCAAATAAGAGGCATGATTGTGAAGTGTAGTAAATCCTGATTATCCAGACGCTGATCAAGATTAAAGATCAAGTCAATCAAGTATATGTCTCATGCATGAAGTGTAAGGAACCAGTCTGCGTATTGTGGATTTTAAAAAGACGTAGAAGCTGATATTTTATCTGTTGTCAACATGATAATGTTTAGGAGGCATCAAGAAAAGCTGCTCATGAGGAACTCGAGGTGGAGACCATCGAAACGAGCAAACTCCGCCATCAAGTCCTACGCCAGCGTGATGATATCATGAATGAAGTGTCAGGTTGGCTAAACTTTGGCTGATCCACCTCCATCAAACAAATTACTTCAGGATGCCACAACACTTGTCCATGTGCACCGACTCACCTGGTTTAAAACAGGTTTGTTTTCATGTATGTCAAGCACAAACAAGTAAAATGAGTAAATTCTGTTGGGTTCTAGCTGGCGTGGCAGCTGCCAGAGAGGCCAACGCAGATCAGCTGAATCAGCTTCAAATGGATATCAGATCCACAGAGCAGGACATAGCATTTATGGAGAAAAAACAGAAGCTCTTGGAGGAACAAAACACTGTTCTTTTGTAAGTTCTACTGAGTGGGAAACGTTTAGGTGTCAGGCAACCGTACTCGGTAAACCTGCGTGCTGAGATGTATTTCACGGTTGTTATTTTTGTCACTGACCTGTATGGACTGTTTTTCTAGACAAGATCGAGAGCTTCTGAAGGGAAGGCATGATGATGTCATTGCACAACTAAACTGCCAGCTTTCGGATAGAGCCAATAAGCAGATTGTGCTGAACGAGACTCTGAATGAGATACAGTCCATAAAAGAGAAGATCACACAGGTGGACACAGCTAGAAAAGTTCTGGAACAAGTCCTGGTACAGGAGAGGGTAGAATTTACAGAAAGAAAGAACATGCTGGAGATGGAGGTAACTCAAAGTTAGCAGCACTTCCTCTTACTCATAAGAAACTATTTCAATGGTCATGTGAAGTTTTTTGTCATAGATTAAGGAAATTATGAACAGCATTCAGGAGCAGAAGAACACCAATGCTACTGCACGTAGAGGGCTGGAGGTGGTTTCTGCGGAGCTTGTCAGTAAAGAAGAACAAGTCAAAGATCATTGGGTGGTAAGTGGGTGGTAAAATCCCCTGACGCCCAATCAGACATGTATCCTGCACCACACCACAATTTGACCAAACCACACTGAGTTTCTGCCCTTTTTGCTTAAAACTTTACTGTTGGAGGTGCAGTTTTTTAAGAAAGTATAAATGTTTTTGTTTTCATTAACTTCAGCACACTGGATTTGAAATGGAACAATGATTATGATGGGATTCTGAGCAGTTACATCTCAGAGCCCATCGAGTTTTGAGACATTTGATTGGATCTGAACAGTTACCCTTCAGAGCCTGTTGAGTTTTGAGGCCTTTGACTGGATCTGAGCAGTTACACCTCCAAGCCCATGTTGCATTCATCTTAGGTCCATGCCATTATGCTCAGATCAAATAGATTTTTTCCTCATTGCTCTGGCACAGGTTCACCTGGTATCCAGATATACCCCCACATATCTATAGGGTTTGACATTTTAGCAGACTGGGCAGGTTACTAGACGGTTGCATATGGTGTTAAACCTCATAGGTCATTCTGGCATATTCTTCTATTCATGAAAGTCTATGAAACATTTACACTGACACCCTGAGTACTGTTCTTGATCTGTTCAACATTTCTTCCTCATGTTTTTTGGTCCTTGACTATCTCCCCTGGTACAGAGGACTGCTATTTCTAATCTTACTAGTGCATTATTGCTTTTTAACAGTTTATTGGTTGCTCTTGTTTGACATAAGGTATACCATTCTATGTATTAATAATTTTAAGCATCATGATTAAAGCGAACACTTAACCTTACTGGGTTACAGAGGCAGAACAACCAAAATTATCACTGTCTATTTCTTTACATGCTGCAGTGTTCACCAATCGGTTCTCTAAACCAGCTACCACAGCAGTAGTATGGACCAACACATCTGTTTTTTACTGTTTGCTGTCAGCATTTACCAGTCTTTACCAGCTGTTGAGAGTCTTTACCAGCTGTTGAGAGTCTTTACCAACTGTTACCAGCTGTCTCAGACATTGTGAAGGAGGGTTCATGAACATAAAACATGAACATGTTCTAAGAATTAGTTTTTTTTATTAAAGTAATGGAAGGCAATTTTTAACCAAAATATCCTTCATCTGTTGTTTTTGTTTGTTTGTTGTAGTGGTGTAGCACAACTAACTCACTGTGATCTAAGATGACACACTACACATACTGGCAGCTAACTCATACTGGCAGCTAACTCATACTGGCAGCTAACGTATATCCTGAATAACAGCAGGAAAAAAAGAACACATTTGTTCTTCTTTTCCAGTTTAACCATACATTATTGATGACACCCAACTCAGACTCTTTAACCTTAGTTCTAGGGCATTTATATATTATACTAAGAAGAAGTTAATCAGCTGTCATTATTGGGAGATTCTTTATCATGTTTAAAGTGGGATGTATGACTAATTTTGTTTGCATTTTAGCATATCTCCAAGTTGGAGAAAAACATAACCAGACTGACCGCGTCCCAGATGAAACACAAAGAGCAGCTTGAGCACAACAGCAAGATATCAGAGGAGCTGGACAGGAAAAAGTAGACTGGATTTTTCCAGATCCTTTTTTGTTGTTGTTGTCTTCATTTTCTTGGTATTCCATTAGTTTGCACTAGTTAGTTTGTGATTTCTGTCATCAACAGAGAGGTCCATGAAAAAGAACTGCAAGAGGTGAAAAAGACATTTCAACAAAAAATTCAAGCCCTTCAGGAGAAAATCCCGGAGGTGAGAAATGCTCTGTGCAACTCTCATGTCATAAAACAATTTGCTCATCTCCACTATTAAAACACTTTTTCTTGGGAGGGATCAAAGCCCGGAATCTCGCCTCTTAGATGTTAGATTTATGGCATTGATTTTGCGCCTGAGGCAGATCCCGCTGAGCTGTCGTCACGCCGAGCTTTTGATAAACACGTCTTCAAAGGCACACCGCTCACCATTGACCTTTAGCGGAATCCGTGACCTCGACTGCTCTCCGCACGTGCTGTGGTTCACCTACTCCAACTGCAAGCCACAAAAGACTCGGCATGTGAACTTTTGGAAAGCCAGATGTGTCAAAAGTCCCTGACATCCTAGCAAATGAATGCGTAGCTCTCATTTTAACCACGTTATTGGAACAGTCATTAATGGCAGTTTTAAACTAATACAGCTTAAGTTTAATTACAGACTGAAAAATCCTAATTCAAATCAGTCTTTATCCAAATTTCCACTAAACTAAGTGTTTAGTGGAAATACCATGTGTATATTCTCCCTTAGCTTGATCAGATCTGTCTCATCCTTAATGTTTTGATCATCCTGGTATTAACACTGGTCATAGATCAGTTGATTTAATGTGGGAAATTCTTACCTTTGTTTTCTTTTCAATGTCTGTTTTGTGTTCCAGTTTGAAACTGAGATGGAGGAGGGACAGAAGGTAAACAGCAATCATCTAGAGTCCATTGCTAAGTTATCAGGTAGCTTTGGAGCTCAGAGGAGAAGAGAAGATGATGCCATGGAGGAAAACTGCAAGCTGTCGAGACAGTACGTTCCCATCTCATGCCTTCAACCTACTTATTCACTCCCTGCCTGGTCTTCACTTTAACTACCATCCAGTACATATCCCATTTTATTAAACTTCTCCGTGAATCCTTTCAGACTGTCAAAGTCCAAGCAGCGGCTTGAGGAACGCATCACTTCGATTGCCAAGTATAAGCTAGAAGTGAAGGAGATGGAGGAGGAGATGAGACAGCTTCATGAAAGCAACATGTATAATTTGGTTACTTGAGTTTATTAATCCAAAAAGCAAAGCAACATATTATGATGCTAATTATAAATAAGCATAAAATTTGTTGGGATACAGTAGCTACGGTAAACAAACATTTCTTGCGCAAAAAGTCTATTTTTTTTTTATTGTTGCTCTTAGAGTCAGTGCTGAGATGTTTCAGAAGAACATGGAGGATCTTGAGGGCCAATTATCTAAAGAGATGAAGAGCAGGCAGGTTTAGGATATCTGCGTCTCAACTTCACTGACATAACGCAGATTCCAGTTATGTACATCGTTTCCAGTTATGCACATCGCATTCGTGTTCTTGGCTTAGGGCAGCGTTTGAGGTGAAAAGAGATGAACTCCGTCGTTCTCTTGAGAACCTTCAGAAGCAGCACGAGCACTACGTGGGAGAACTCAGCTCTGCAATTACACTAACGAAGACAAGACACAGAAAGCTACAAGAAGAGGTTAGACATTTGAGTGATTCACTCCAGAACCTCCTGATATAGATTTGATTTTTTTTTCTATATTCATAGGAGAGGAAACTCCAAGGTCATGTAGCCATGAGCTCTTTAATCGAGCATCTTACAAACAAGGTCACAAGTGCTGAAGAAGAATGCAGACAGATGGAAATCGACTACCACACTGAAATACAGCAGCTCACTGTAAGATAGAGGATCAAATATATTAAAAAAAATAATATGCATTATAGACCAAAAATAAAACACTGCTGATAAACAATATATTCATATTTCATGGGATTCCAAAAGATGGAAGCTGAATCGATAACTCAGGCTCGTCTACATGAAGAAGAAGCACTCAAGGCACAAGAGTGTGTGTTGCAGGAGGTTCAGGCTCAGTATGAAACTGACCATACCAGGCATCAGACACTCAAAAGCCAAACAACTGGTAAAGACAACACTGTCATTCCACTCCTGTACCCAAGAAACTTCCTTTGAAACTTAATTTGGACAAAGAACTGATCCTTCAACCTGTGCTAGCTGCATGACATCTCTAATAAGGTCATATTGAACCCCAGTGTTTTAAAAAATGAATAGTTTGACATTTTATTTCTTCTCACTTTTACTCTTGTTAGAATTAAACAGCAGAAAGAATAAGATGGAAGCTTCGATTCAAGAGATCCAAGAACGGACTGCAGCCCTCCTTGTGTCAAAGGTAACATACACATTCAGCACATAGCAACATTACGTTCTTTGCTATCTGCTGTGTACCATGCTCACCTGTGTAGGAGGAGTTAAAATGGGAGCTGAAGGCCTTACGGGCCAAGCACATGGAGACGCTGGCCAATCAGATGGCACAGATCGTTGCCACGGAGAAGAGCATCTATGAGAACGGGCTGATGCTGGAGCAAGTTAACATGGAAAACAGCCGTCTGCATCTAGTGAGCGAACTACCCCTCTGTTTCACTTCAGCACTCGGCACCAAACAAGCACAACATCAGTAGAGCCACAGGACATAGTGAAACACCTTTGTGGATGCGTTTGACCCAGCCGTACCCTGGTTTGTGTCCACAGTGCATCGAGCAAATGAAGGAGGACATCGTAGATGCGAAGAAAGACATGGAGAAACATACACAAGAGATTGCCTGGATGAAACAGGAAGTGCAGGACCTTTGTAGTGAGTCTATAGAATATCTGTTCTACTCTAAACTGGCCTTCAAGGACCAATTTGCCATATACATTAATCAGGTTTGTCATGTACACATATTACATTTTCCTTCAGGGATGCTGATGGAGGACTGGGTCATAGATAAACTGGCTACCGAGGTAAGGGCCTACAATACAGGGGTAATGCCAGATTGTCAAAGCAATAACTAGTCGGTTTAAATAATCGTAGTTCCACAGTAATACCCCGTATTTGCATAATAGCTATTACACTAACATCCAAACCACTTGTCGCTGTATTTTCTATGAAATGGTAACCTGACCATTGCTAACAGGAATCTGCAGAGAGAGACAAAAAGGTCCTCGAAGGCATACGCAGCTTTACGGTCATGATTCGGGCAAGGGAGCACCAAATCAGGGACATCAACAGCCGACTGGAGAAAGAGCTAGAGGCCATGGGCTCCCTGTTGAAGACCACTAAAACTCAACAGAAACACCCAACCCATGCGTTAGACTGGGCCCCTGCAAGTGAAGGTTCATCAGTTCTGGAGCAGCCCGCCATTAGAAACAAAGAGAGGCACGTAAGTTCCCAGGAGCAAAGAATCAGACAAGTGCCTTGAATCAGAGAGTTCTCTAACTGTGTGAGAAATATGCCCCCTAACTTAGTCAAAGAATATCTAACAGCTACACAGCCACTTCCATTTTATTAAACATTTTCGATACGGTTTCACAGAATAAAGTGTACTTGGATTTTGCCTTAATATGTAAAAAAAAATAAAATAAAATGTACATAACTGAATTTATTATTTATCTGTAATTCACTATTACCAGAACAATGAATCTTCTAATATTCCTCATCTAACAGTAAAACCTGAATGTAAATTATGTTAAATATACATGCATAAGATTCTCAAACATTTATTTTTCAACATAAAAGAACATATGACCAAGAGAGGTAATATACTATGTATATAATCATGCTCTCAATACAGCAAGTACATGTCAGCAGCAACATTACCCTCAGATAAAGCCACATCTCGAGAAGACTTATAAAGCAGGTTTCACTTTTTAGGTGTTAAGTGTTGCTGAACTAGCACAGGCATGTAGGACTCAAGTACTGAGTGTTTGGCACAGTGAAAACTGCTTGCAGGAAAAAAAAAAAAAAAAGATAAATAACTGCTCAAGAACTATTGACAGACCAGCTGCAATTAGCACGAGATTCCTCTTTACAGAAAGAGACGACAAGCATCCATTAAATACCAATCCATGAACACAACCTCAAAAATGTACCATCCACTTCAAATGTACAGATCAATACTTGAAATACAGAAAGACAGTGGTAGACACACGGTCCGTCATGTTTAGCCAGAAGTGTAATGCTTCATATTATGGATATTCTTCTGTCTGAACGTTAAAACACAAGCGTTCCTCCCTTCTTAATGGATGCCAGGGATGTTCACAAAGGATGTTATGGAGTCCACAAGAACAGGCAACAATGAGATGGTGACTCAGCATCTTGAAAAATATGCTTTAGCTTTCAAAAAAAAAAAGCTCCCAACTAACTGCCTCATTAGTGTCCATTTCCACCTTCTGACAAAATCCTGTTGGGCTCTGTGAATCTGGCTGTGAGCAAGTAAAACAGTGCAGGCCCAGGCACGAGGGCCAATAGCGGCAAATCCTGGCTCAGCTTATCCAATCGGGAGATGGAGATGATGCCATAAGCATGGAGGAGCCAATGGCTGAAGAGCACAACCATTCTCTTCTTCTTGGCAACAAGGTTTTTAAATGTCTGTAAGGAGAGAGCAGGGTGAAAACATGAGCTTAATGGTATAAACAGAAGGTCACCAACACACAAAAGGGAAGCACAGAAACAAGCAATTTATGGAGCAATATAAAACCATGGTGTGAACATGGCTTACCTGTATCTCTGAAGCAGACATATACACTGCCAAGGTGACCAAGGACAACACCAAAATAATGTAGGGGAAAGCATAGTCTGATTTAAGAGATGAGGAAAAAAAATAATGTTGAAATAAAAAAAAAAAACAAATGCTCAGAGATATAAACAGTGATTTTCCTGTTCCAAGACACCTGAATTATTCAAGCAGTTAATTACCAAACTGAATTAGTTATAAAACAGGACACTAAACTGTGCAGTGCTGTAGTCCTCTGGGACTTCAGTTGCTGAACTATGGTCATATGGCTATAGCCCAGATACTTGTGTTGTGACCCTTGAATCCAATCCTGGTGCAGTTTTTAATGCATTATCTTAATTAGTTCAACTACTGCCCCCAATATAACGTGAAGCAATGGTTCTTCACATTTGACTCCTAAATAAAGACTGGGGATATCAGCTAGAACTGGCCCTTGAGAAATGAGGTTTGACAAGACGAAGTCACTCACAGAGGAGGCCCCCTCCCACCGCCTGCAGAACGGTTAGAATCGGGAAGAAGTAGAGAGCAGCATAGATGCTTTTGAAGCGGTCGGTTTTGCCCAGGCCACACGCTATTTTTTTCACAAGTAGGGGTCGTAGTAGCATCATGAAAAGCAGGCAAAAGGCGTAATAAATCAGAACCATGGTGTACCTACAGAACACAGGGGGCACATACAACAACAGATGCAACCTCAGTAAACATGACCCCAGATCAAATTTAAAACCTTGCCAAAACATCTCCATCAAAGATTGACCTACACGAAGCTCACGGAAAGCTTCCGTCATTGATTGTACTCACAGAGGAAACACGGCCTCCTGGGTGCAATGCAGCGTGGTGACGTAGTCGGGACTCGGGTTGTAGAGCATCGTGTACCAGTCGGACAACATCTGGACGCGACAGGAGCGTATTGTCAGCTGACCCGTCGGCTCGTTCACCACCAGGGTGACCACGGCTGCAGCACTACATTCCAATAGGGCTGTGACATGCTGGAAAAGGGCACTGGAGCTATATGCAACACAGAAACCATGTACATCATTTGGCTTTTGCGTTTCATGGTTGTTTTGTCCATTTCAACATGAATTTAACAAGTTACAGAGGCTACTTTGTGACATTATTATTATGAATGTTGGAAATTGTACGGCATGAAGGAAGAGTGAATATGGATTAACCTTTTTTTTCCAGAATACCATTCTATGAAAAACCAGTGAAGAACCAAAGGAAGCATGGCCATAAAGCCTAAGTAAAGCCAGTCATAAAGTTCTGGAGTTTCCTCGCATTTCTGGCAGATTTTCTCCAAATTTGTCCTTTCTCCACGGGGGCAAACCTTATTTAAAAATCAACATGTAATAATTCAGTTTAAGATGTTGAATAAGTCATGCAACACTAAACCTAACGGATTAGATCATGTATTACACTGAAACTGACAAGGACCTCGTATCTTTGAATATCTCTAAACCCACTAACAGGTCTACTTCAGGTTTCAACACTAATGAACACAGTCTGAGATACTGCCTTAGTGTCTCTTACCCCACACTCTCCCTCAATTGATCCATTTAGGAGCGTCTTCCCACAATATAGTCCAGGACAAGTCGAGCTCATTGCTACTGCTGTATCAGAAAAGGAGCATAATGTTAGTGCCAGAACAAATTAGCAAGCAAGATACATATATGATTATGCTAGCTGGCTGGCTGGTGTTATTTGGTTCATTTACCGTAGAACGACATTGATGTTTGGGTTTTTTAGCTACCTATATTAGCCTCCCAGCTAGCTGGCTAGATTCGAAATGAAAATGTCAGTGGAGACGTCACTTCAGTTATGCCAATGAGCTAGCTAGCTTATCAAGTTACGTAGATATCTAGGTAGACACATAGACACCTACCTATGTACCTAGAGGACTAGTTTAGTTAGTTAAGTACTCCACGACAGCCTAGCTACCTGTATGGCTAAATACTGTAGCTCGCTAATCCAACATAACGGTAAAAAAAAAAGCTGGGCAATAAAAATCTTAAAACATACAGTGATCAACTAGGCGTTTGCGAATACATACCCATAATAAAAATGGAGATCCTTTGGTTACTGCAAAGAAAACATTGGATTTAGTCAGGTAACCGACATTTGCCAGAGAATCAATTCTCCACAGGCAGCACCCGGAAACGTTTCTACTTCTGGCTTCCAAAAATGTCGCCCCTAATCAACGACTCGCGCAAGAGCGCCGCCTTCGGAGACGGTTTTGGTTGGACTGGTACAGTCAAGATTCTGATGTGTCGTTTTTTGCGTTATTTATCCGTTATTTTGAAATTAATTTGAAAGTTGTTTGATACGGTGGCCGTGAAGTGCAAACCACAACAACATTAACTAAGCACAATTACAAATTACAAAAACACAACAACATTAATGATGATGATAATTTGATGATTTTTTAAATGAAATGCAAGCAAAAGGCAAAATGTATAACCTTTGGTCTCATAAATTAGCCTGCGTGCACCAGCCAACACTTTTAACACTTTTGTAAGTGTTAGCATTCGCAATTCATTCGGCAACCTCTATAACTACTGTTATAAATACTATTTGTCAGTAATCGGTTCTGACCGCTTACCATACCACTAATGTGAGTGCTAACATGGCACAACGTTACTACCTTTTTATTGTTTTATTTTGCTTTACATTTTCAATGCAGTCAGTTTAATTGCTGCTTTGAGAGTGATCCATTACCCCAAAATAACCAGTCAACAGTTTTCAAATGAGCCATGACTGTAGGCTGCTCCTACAAGGTGTACAAGGATACAAGGTCGTCACCTTCTGTCTATAACCTTCCAAATTTCACATTCAGTCCATTGCTGCATTCCCTTCACTGGCTTCTTGTAGCTGCCAGCATCAAATTAAAAAACCTGATGCTTGCTTAAAAAGCCAAAAATGGACAAGCTCCCTCCTCCATGATGAGAACGGTCAAAGTACTTCGAACATCAAACACAGCTCGCCTCGAAACACCATTCTCAGTCCTGGCTCCAAGATTGTGGAATGAACTTCCACTGACTGTCCAGAGTGCAGATTCCCTTGCAATCTTCAAACGTAGACTAAAGACTATTTGTAGCGTATCTCAATAACCACTGATGCTGTACTTTTATTTTCCCACCAGTGCTGAGTAACTCAATTTCGAGCACTTATTTGTTATTCTTTGGTACTGTTTTTAATAGAACTACTTACTGGCGAGGATGCATTCTATGAGTCAACATCTAAGCACTTTTTGTAAGTCACTCTGGATAAGAGCGTCTGGTAAATGTATTAAATATAAATGTAAACTGTTTTGACAGCATATAAAACAACGCATGAACTGTGACCTCACAGATTAGTTTAACTGCATTTTGCAAGGTCTGTTTGAGTTATAGACCCAGCTAACAAAAATATGTACGATGACGTTATTGGCTGAGTATACAAGCTTTATCTATAACAAAATAAAGAAACATTGTAATTTTAAGATGGCAAAATGTTATAAATTATAGGATATTGTTGCTACTAATAATCTTAGTAAGTGCGCAATTCCGCCGAATACGAGAGAAATCGCTTTTTTAAGTGTCATGGCAACGGTTTTACACGTCACGGAGGAGTGCTGCGACTTACGTTTGTAGGCTTGTGAAGGCGGAGACTTTAAGGAAAGAAGGGAGGGGGTACAGAATGCAATTTCAGCGTGAGGGCGAAGGCTGTTGTGCTGTCAGTGCGTAGAAATCGGCGTTCTAAAGGAGATCATTTGTGCAGAAGACAGCGTCCATCATCAAAGAGGCATCTGCTTGTGAGTGTGTGCTTTTTTCTGTAAATCTATTCATACAGTGAGACGAACCACGGTATCGAAAAGGGATGAGTCCTCTTCGACTCTGTGGATGCGCCCCAATCGTGTCCAATGGATATCACCGTGACCGTACTCTCTGCCACCAATATGACCGCCTTGGACAACATATCGCGTTCAGGTCTGATTTTAGAAACAGTTTCGCTAAGCCCGGTTTTAAGCAGTCTGACTACACAAACCACTTTTGGGAACCATACGCACAACACACCAGTAAAGAGCTCCGATGGAAATTCGGTGCTCCAAGGCTTCGCCGTGGCCGCTCAAGCGTTGTTGCTTTTGGCCATTTTCCTGTTGTCCAGTTTGGGTAATTCGGCTGTTGTAATTGTCATCATTAAACACAGACAGCTGAGAACCGTAACGAACGCGTTCATCATGTCCCTCTCCCTTTCCGATTTCCTGACGGCTATTCTTTGTTTGCCTTTTTCTTTTATGATGTTGTTCAGTAAAGATGGCACGTGGATGTTCGGAGATCGCTTTTGCATCGCCAACGGATTTTTTAACACTTGTTTTGGTATTATTTCAACCCTGACGATGACGTTAATTTCTTTCGATCGATATTATGCTATTGTGAGGCAGCCACAAGAGAAGATCGGAAGAAAAAAGGCCATCCAGCTGTTAGTGGCAGTCTGGTTATCGGCAGTGTTTTTCTCCTTCCCGTGGTACCTGGTGTTACGGACCTCTGAACATCTGGTTGTACATAAACGAGGCTTTTATCACTGTATGTACGTCTTTCACTCTGGAACCTCCAGAATGGGAACGACGTACAGTATAGCTTTAATAGTGGTGTGTTACCTTCTTCCATTCGCGCTCATGTGCTTCTGTCATTACAACATCTGTAAAACGGTCAGGTTGTCGGAGATCAGGGTGCGGCCGGTGACCACTTACGCGTACCTGCTCCGGTTTTACAGCGAAATGAGGACAGCGACGACAGTGCTCATCATGATAGTGTTCATCATCTTCTGCTGGGGCCCGTACTGTTTAATGGGCATAATCACTGCGATGGGAAACTACTCCTTTAACCCAGCCATGGACACAGCTGCCATCTGGATGGCTTGGGCCAACGGTGCCATAAATCCATTGATTTACGCCATAAGGAACCCAAACATATCGATGCTCCTGGGCCGAAGCAGGGAGGAGGGCTACAGGACTAGAAACATTGCTGCTTACTTGTCGACGCAGACCCAACGCAGTGAGGTCCGAACGCGCGCGGACAGAATCAGAGACAGATATGTGAGCCGGCATGGCGCCAACAGTCGCTTGTCTTCCTCGAGCCCGGCCAACGGCGGAGAAGTAGCTATGTGGGCCTGTAAAAACCCGGCAGTGTTTTTCTGTAGAGACGGCCACCCCGATACGGTAACGGAGCCTGTGGTTCCGAAGGTAGAGACAGCCAACACTAGTCTGTGATTTAATTCAGCTTCATTTCAAGAGGAAAGTGCTCTAAATATTGTTTTGTGTTGTTTTTTGTGGTTTGTTTGTTATAAGTGCAAGCAAACCACGGGGCTTCGTGCAAATGCGTCACAACACTGTGGATAAATTAAAAGCCTAAATTTGCCTATAACGCTAATAAGTTATGTCCACTTTATTTGATAGCCGTCATAAGCGAATATTTCTCCATTGCACAAAGTATAAACGGCTGAATTGTTTACTGACCCATATTCAGCGGAGCCTGTTCCTCCCTTGGTATAATGGAAGGTGTTGCACTAAATCCACAATTCAAATAATGTTTTATATTTACACACTTAATATTTCTCTCTCATGGCTATAAAAGCTAATATCAGAAATGCCCGAGCTGTAACATTGTTTTGTAACTACAGTAAATGTAGCATCATAAACTGAAGCATCACTTCTTGTGTTCAAATTTGTTTGAACTGAACCAGTATTTTTATTTTTCCTGTATAAGATCATTACTGACAGAGCAAACCACAGGCGAAAAGCCATTGTACTGCAACCAGTGATCAGTTAAGCACAGTATCATTTGTGGCTCATGACTGACACCAGAGATTAAATTTATATATATTGATAATTTTTAGAGACAGACTGCAACTGTGTTTATAGACTGAGAGATAGCCATATGTTCTGTGCCTGTTTAATAATACAGTGTGCCATTATTGTTTCCCATACAGGAAATATGAATGCTGTAACACTGACATTTGATACCAAAACATTAATAGTAATCGCAAACGTTTTAAAAACAATCTTCCTGAATGTCGCCCAGTACTTAATATCAAATTGTCGTAATATACTGTATGTCTTTCAAATGATTTGCAAAAAATAAAACTCCAAATCCATATTTTTAATACCCGAGTTAAGGTGTTCTTTTTGACACGACTTCACTATTTGCATACTCTTAAAAGTCTCTTTTTAATCTCCAAATATATATATTTTTTACTTTGCACTGTATAATGTCACCGAATATCTTAATTTAATTTAATTGATAGATTCAAATCACAGGTCAACAGGCGCTGCAAGAGGAGATGCATGTTCATAGACTTTGAGTTTTAACTTAATGACCAGTAGATGGCGCTATCACAAAGTGTTCACAAAGCCGCTGGCACCTCGTACAAATTCATATTATCCCGAGATACATACAAAAAAACTCACATCAAACAGATCGGGTAAGACCTTCAGGGTTTATTTTAAGGATCTCTTTCGCATCAAAAAATGTTTTTAAATAAAGAGAACACAGAAAGAACCCACAAATAAAGTAAACAATTACAAAGTGTTATCAGTCAAATAGGATTCAAAGACATCAGATCAATCTTTAGCACAGAGTTTAGGTCTCTGAATATTTCATTTTAAGACCAGATGAATAGATATTTACATATGTACAACCACAAATACAGAGTTTACAAGGATATACAGACAATTTGATTTGTTTTTAATGCATAGAGTGACCCACAGTGTTTAAGATTATTGTTTTGCTTAGTTTTTTATGCACAGGTGGTTTCTCCTATGGTCTGTCAGCACTCTTTAGTCTGACCTCCTTATAAAATCTAATGATTTCCTTTTTCACAAAACAGATAAATATTCTTAACACTCAACATCTGTATTATAAAACAAGGCATACCCACTGAAAAACAAACTGTTTCAGAGAAGTTATCTGGTCCATTTTAAAACGTCGACGTGTGCTTTAAAGGAAGCGCACTGTTAACATCGTCGTTCATCAGCTAATAATAACACCCTTCAGGAACTCAGTATGGTGTATTGGGCAGAGACAAAACAGAGCTCCACTGCTTTACAGAAGATTCTGTTCAATGTGCATTAACCAGTGTAAGACCAGATGTGGATATTCCAGGTTCGAAAAGTAAAATTCGTCAGCAGGATTTTTGTTAGAGCTTTTTGGATTTTCTAATTAGTGCAAGCCAGCATATAAAATTAGTTTGTGGAATCAGTGTAATCCATAAAAGTCAAACAAAATCCTGGCATGGATTTTTACATTCTGAACCTGGAATGTCCAAGCTCTGTGTGAGACATATGCTGTGTAGACTATGCTTCTGGGGCTCCATAAAGAACATTATAAAGAGGTTTCGGTATTCCAGCACCAACTTTGTGCCTCTTTGTACTGAGTGTGAAAGTACGTAGCCCTACATAAACATGAGAGTTCACCATGTTCTCCCGAGAATCCACTTTTAATACACCAGCACCGTATATAACACCGTAAGACTCACTGCAAACAGACACTGCAGAAAGAACTTCATGTTTTGAAAAGCAGCTGCAAATAAGTGTTTTGGCAGTCAGCACGCATAAACCGAGCGTCACCCGATGAACGTGTTTTCCAGTTGATTCAAACTCTACCTTGGATTTTCACCATGAGATGTGTTTTTTTTTTGTTTGGTTGGTTGTTTTTAATGGCACAGGTACTACAGTCTGCCACCAGATGGCAGCTCAAAAGTTGAGTTTGGTGATGGGCCTCTCTCTGCTGCTCTCAGCAGCCTGGTTGTTGGGCCGCTTGCGGTTCCGTTTCATCTTTGATAGATCCTTGTCGAAGACCTCGCCAGAGCGGAGGGCAGACACCAGGTCGTCGAATTCACCGTCCTCCTCGTTGTTCTCCTTGGCCTTGCGAGCAAGTCGCTCCTTCTCCCTCTGCTCCTTCATCTGAGTTGGGAGGGACACAGAGAAAGAGAGAGTGCAGTTAATTTCCACATGTGACAGAACCGCATACATCCTGGTCTCTACATAATTTCTTTCATCTCATCTAGTTTTCTCGCTGCCTTCGTTATACATTAACCCTCCCCATGTTCTTCACAGGCTCTGGAAAGCCTTTTGTTAACAGACGGAAACTCTTATGTGTACAGACAGAGAACCCAAGTTTGCATTGGCGTTGATCATGAAGGTGTGTGGGGGCTGCGACCCCCGACCCCTGACCCGAGGCGCGCACCTGTGCCTCCAGCCGGGCCCTGCGCTCCTCCTCTTCTTTGCGTCGCCGTGCGTTCTCGTTATCCTGCTTGGCCTCGGTGAAGGCTTGCAGGAACTGATCGAAGATGCCGAAGAACTCGTCCGGCTGCGTTTTGCTGACGTCCTCCCCGAAGTGCTTGACCGCCTTTTGGAACTAGGGGTGGATTGGGGGGGTGGAGAACAGATGGTTTAGGGCAGGGCCATCTCACTTCAGCAATGCAGAGTTGAACGTTTTCTCTGATATAAAGCATTTGTCATAACCCAGTAATCAGACAACTCATTTAAAATCACGCCGCCCCCCCCCTCTCTTTGGATTTCCTTGGCCATGATGTTAAAACAACACAAAAGAAAAAGATAGAAACTCAAAATAAACGTTCTGTTCTCATGTACAGTGACTCACCTTGAGCCTCATTACTCTGGAAATGCTATCAACATTCTCAGAGGATTGTGGATAATTGTGGATATATTCATTTTTTATTTGATGCGGATACTTCCGATGTTTCGAGGGATGTTCCCTCATGATACCACATACCAGACCAGCACCACTGAGAGAAAAGTTTTTTGCATCACTGTGACCATCACAATCCTGGTATCACCATACCCATTCGAGCCTGACGTCACAGAATCAAACCCAACAGTAGAGGCGTCGTCCTGGCAACGGCCAGCCAGACGCCACAGGTATAATGATGTGGGAAGGCCAGAACTCCAGAATTCCGAAAGGCTGGAATACAGCTTTCTCCTTTAAGGGCTCCCTAAAAAAAACCACTAGTTCCTCACCCTCTTAGGGATCCATAAATACATCCAGAACACTGCAGTCAAATCTGTTCCATGTGGCCCTTCACAAGCAGACCAAAACCAGCACAGCTGGCCCTTGAAACAGAGCTCTCTCTCTCTCTCTCTCTCTCTCTCAATTTCAATCTTAATGAGCTTTATTGGCATGACATCACATTGTATTTCTAAAGCATTTGTAGTTAAACAGAAGTAACAAACACTAACATGTACCCAAACACAGATGAAGAACCAAAATAGCAGTAAACGTGTTCAACACATGGTGCATACACTGTACTGCACAGACCAATATGAACTCCGTCTCTCTCCGTCTTTCCGTCTGTCTCTCAGTCCGACCTCAGCTAAACATTAACTACGCGTTTTCGCCAGTTCCAACGTCCATGTGGCCCACTAAGACTGACCCAGTTCGAACCAAGATAAAGCAGCGGTTCAAGGTCAGGCGCAGGTCAGTGCTCCGCATTTCAAGCCCTCCAGCATCCACCTCAAAGACAAAGGTTTTAAACCGAACTACCCGCACTAAAGCAGAACATTCTAGAGTCACGTGGCGATATGGCGATCCACTTTCCCGCAAACCGCAGCGGACGGTGTCAGTGCTGCGCTCCCGTACCAGTTCCTTGGCCTCCTGAAGCGAATCCTCCACGTCAGAGAAGCTGAAACCAGCCACCGTGATGAACTGGCTGACCACAGACACAAACTTATCGCCGGAGTCGGTGGGACGACTCTTCTGGTACTCCAGCTCCTACACTCACAGAAATGCAAGAAAAGAAGAAAATATCTATACGGAGAAATGTTCGGATATACAGAGAAGGCAAATGTAGAGCACGCCAAAATATTTAGTAAATTAGATATAAATAAACAGGACACGACATATTACTTACTGCCTCCACGTTCTTCAGGCCGCTACGTAAATTGTTGATCTCTTTCTCCAGTTCTGTCATGCTAAAATACAGGGAAGGCCACCCCAAAAAAAGAGAAAGAACGACAGGAAGAAAAACTGGGATAAATGACCAGTGATCATTCAGCTAAACAATACTGCACATTTAAACTGATCAGAAAATACATACAGAGTTGATCAACTACCTTTCTGTTATTCCTGACACTCCTGGACCACACAGTTGCTAGTTGCATAACTAGCGTAAGTAGCTAGCTTTTCTATACAAGTATTTCTGGGTTTGGAAACATTTACTGTACATGTATATGAATGTTTTTCTGAATGTAGTAAATAAATATTACGGATTTTACACACGTATGCAGATACACACAATGTATTTTCTGTTTTTGTGGTCAAAAATGGACACTAATTAAAGCTGCTTAAAATGGAGTCTGGTTTGAACTGATCAAAATCTGAAAAAGTATCTCTTATTTCAGTGATGCATCAGATTAACTCAAGAAGTGGATTGTGGTTTTACCAACAATCCTTTATCTTTAGTCATACTGTTACCACGCCTGCTTTGGATGAAGTCTGACTGGCTGGGTGTGGGTGTGAGCGAGAGAAACGAAGCAAGAGAGATAGAGCTAGACAGAGACCCATTTCTCTAAACACATACTTGACTTTGGCAGCTTCTGGAACATTATGCAACTCATCCTGAAACAGCGGCACCTTGGGGTACTTCTGCTCCAGAATGGTGATCAGGTAATGCAGCAAAGTGATGTTCCTGCATGCCCAAACACAGACAGTGCTTCAGGAACGTTCACGGAACCATCCAAAACCACAGGGGAGGGGTGGGGGGGGGGGGGTTGTCTGTAGCCGCCCGTTTTCTGAACACCGTATTTAGCACCACGCAGGACCATGTGTGTTAACCTCGACTTGGAACAAAGCAACAGCATCCCATTCCGTGGGCAGTGCTGTGAACGATCGGTAGCCACGGTAACGTCGTCCTTACCTGTCGATGCTTGACTTCGTGTCCGCAATCTTGTTGAGGGAAGACAACCTGAAGCCATAAGCGTTACCCCTCTGCCCTTTATTCATGTAGTTTCCAAGAGCCAGCACAACCTCCAGAAGCTGTCGGAGATTGCTGCTCCTTAGAACCTCTTTGGACGCTCTGCTGAGAGCTGGGACACAAACCGGTTCAGTGCACATGCTCCAGTGTGAACAAGCTACTTTGGGTAAATCAGTTTTTATTCCATTATTCCACCATAATACAGTCTTGAAGAGGGGCTTTGGTGAACATTAGAGGAATAAAGATGTAAATAATCTAACCACAGCAGATATCTCCACTCAAGTAATGGGCGTACCTTCAACTTTTGGCTTGATTTCCGCTACTCTTTCTGCAAACTTCTTCTTGAAGTAGAGTGACTGCAACCTTTGCTGATAATGGTTGATTCTGTGGTTTAAGAAAAAAAATATGCCAAAAAAGTTAAATATATCAAGGTCAAATGTACTTATATAGCGCTTTTTACAGCAACCATCATCACAAAGCAGCCTTACAGATGCCCATGTCTGATCCCCCAGTGAGCAAAACCAAGGATGACCATTGCAAGGAAAAACTCACTAAAATCGTGAGTAAAAAACTTTGAGAGAGACTCAAAAGGGGGCACCGTGTTCCTGTCTGCTGATTGGTTGGCACCCAGTGGAAACAGAGTCGAGAGTAATAACAACACGGGATATCCCTGAGGAGCCAAGGGCCTCGTCTGAGCCGTTTATGTGTATTTGCACCATTACACCGTCATGCTGAACAGTTACAGCACGCCAGGGGTGGCCTGAATAATCGGGTAACTCCTGAGTACTTTAGAATGAGTAATTGTAGAGAAAAGAGAAAGAAAACCCCCCCCCAAAAAAAAACAGACAACGACCTGCGTTTTCTGCAACCTGCATTTGATAATGCAGAACTGCCGATTTCCATAATGCATAATAAGAGTCCTTAGTTACATAAATAAAAAATGATTTACGCATTTAAAATGATCTATTATTTATGCATAAACAAACAGGTTTTCATTGAAAGTGCAGAATTTATACCAGCTGAGCCAGTACAAGACCATTGAGAGAGGGAGTGAGAGAGAGATGTTGTTTGATGTTCATGGCCGTACCTGCTCATCTCGTAGAGGAAGCGGTCGGCTCTGGCCATCCTGTCCAGCTCGTGCTTGTGCTCCTCCAGGAGGTCCACGTCACTCTTCTCAGGGACGAACTTTAACAGCTGTGGGACAAGAGAAACGCACGGCCTGTCAGCACCGTTCCCTTCCCCACGCCCTTCCACCGCAGCTGCAGATGTGCCATAAACGTAGAAGCACGTCCTTGATCTACAGTTACACCGCTGAGCTGGCCTTGCCCCAAAAATGCACTCCAATTAATCAGGGTGTCGGACATTTAGAAGGGCCACTTCTGAACCCAAAGAACAGCTGGGAAATATCATCAGAGGCTGATGTTTTCTGTCCTTTCCATTCTCCTCGAATTTTTTTTCTTCTGAGCAGAGGAAAGGAGGCAGAGAAACTGTAAAAGTCAGATGTTTTGAAATCGCCGTCACGGCAGCACCGCAACTCGCAGATCCACTCGCTCAGCTCCCTTCACCTCCGCCCTGCTCCCTTCACCTCCGCCCTGCTCCCTTCACCTCCGCCCTGCTCCCTTCACCTCCGCCCTGCAGCTACAATTTCATTAGGGTTCAGAGCGAAGCGGTATTGAGCAGAAGCTGAAATCATCCAACTGGGATTGCATTGCTCACGTACAACTTCAGTATTATTCAAACTGCATCAGGCCAATAATCATCCATTAGAACTTTACATGCAACAGATTCTGTGTAAAAACCGCCGAAACGCTGCTGACGCTACGCCACGTCTCAGCGGAGACGAGAGTCATTACTCCTTCAGCGCCACACGACAGGTTTTTTCCCCCGACGTCACAGCGTTTTGGTTTTAAATGCGGGTTCAGACGCTTTGCTGAAGGAGATCAGGCCACCATCATCCGCTCGCGGCTTTGAAGAGCTTGACGTCGTGCGTTTAAGGCAAAAACAGGTTCGTGCTGGACGCCGTCCAACACGGTACGTCTCGCGCGGGCAGAACTGATAAGGGAATGCGCTGGCGGCACTAAACCTGTTCAAGCATGTCCTTGGGCAGGTCTTCCTGCTCGTCCATGGTCAGGACGGCCCTCTTGATCTCTTCATTGGTCAGCTTTAACCTGCCGAAGTGAGTTAAGAAAGAAAGCAGTCAGATATGTGACACAGGAACGGGGTGAGGCCTGGCACAGCCTCACAATCAGCCAGAGAAACAATACAACGCTAGAGAAATGCGTGCTAATCCGCTTAAGGAGAACAGACGCGTCAACTTGACCCAATTTACAACAAAGCAGCCGTTTAGAATAGCGTTGTGTCATTATCCAAGTAAGAGTCGCTTGTCTTTGTTCCAAAAGAAATAAATATGTCCTTGGATAAATGTTTCTTGATGCAGGACATGAACAAATGAATTGCAGGTTTTGTTCACAGCTGTACAGTAAAACACCCACACAGACATGCGTGCACAAACACACACACGTGCAGACACACACATCCAGACACCTCTGTTTATAGCCACTGCTATGGAAACGCATGATACCATTCAAAAAGAATTCTGACTGAGACAACACTATTAAAGGATAATCCGGTTAAAGTAGCTTTCAGCAGACTGTATAGTACGACCAGCAATCACCTCTGAGAAGAGCGATTTCGTGAAACCATTTCGTGAAGTCGCTACTTGCGATCCATTACTGTGGACAAAACACCCCTCTCCATGCCTCACATAGAACATAGACTGCAGAGGGAGGAAGAGAGAGGAGCCCACTCACCGCGAGAGGAGGATGTTGCAGTTCTGAGCACGACGCCCGTCTATCACAGACAGCTCCTTCACCTTCTTCAGGGATATGGCGTCATCTTCAGACTCTTTCTACAGCAGGATTTAGGAGAAACAGCTTGTTAGCGCTCCTCCGAAATCTACCAAATCCTACAAAAAAAACCCTACATGATCCAAAAATAGAAGAGATATGCATGGTACAACACAGGGCACAGATTATAAACACAGATCAACACTGGTCAAGCATCACTGTAGATTTAACTCTAATTCTATAGTACATCTGCTTTATTCCTGTGACATTTCCGAACTGTAGAAAAACACTGAGATGAATGACTGTAGAGGTGATATTGTCCAACCCCATCTCAAATGGAACACTACTGAACTGTTAATTGGATACTTACTTCAGGATAAGCACCAAGTTATATATCTGCAAATCCTTTAATGTGTTCTTCCATACTGCCCATTCCCTCAGGTTTTGCTTCACTAACAGATGTGTGTGTGTGTGTGTGTATGTACTAAGTCTAATGTACATCTGTTATTTCTTATTACCTCACCAATAAATATTTGAACATTTAGCTATTACTAAAGGACTGTCCAAATGGCAAACACTGGCTACAAACCTGACGTCACGTCAGCGGCACGTGATTATAAAATCATCATCCCAACAGAAAGTCACCTGGGAAAAACGGACAAAGTGGAGCAACGTGCTCAAACCTTTCCCCAAACCGGGTTTTACGGTGGGGAGGAGAGAGCAACTTAATTGTCGCTGCACTTTGCAAGACTGCAAGGAAGAATTACATCTGGCTAAATTACGACAGGAACATGTTAAAATATTCACTTATAGACGCCGACAACCATTCTCTTTTTGCGTGATGATCCGACGTGGCGTAATTTACACCGTGTGCTACATTTGTAGCGCGAGCGCTCGGCGTGGTCATACGAACTTGCGAGTGGAATTCGATGGTCACCAGCGAAGCGAGGTGATAAGGTAGAGACAACAAATGCGGAAATTGTGTGAAAGCACGAAGAAAGGGGGAAGCTCAGGACTGCAGCAGAGAGACTGCAGCTACACGAATACAGACACACCGTTTACACTGAGCGCGAGCTGTATCGGTCCTGGGTTTAACTTGTGCGTTATGTGAAACTGGACATTCAGGTTATAAGACGACTTCGCCCGCCCGATGTTGTGGAACGGAACGTGCTAGATGACGGTTAAAGCACACGCATACGCCAATGTGAGCAGGAGCACAAATAGAGACGCTGTAGGAACAAGAACACAGAGGAGAGGAAACGGGTGGAGACTAGCAACTCACTACCCACTGGAAATGTAGTCAAAGAACTTTACATTAAGGTTGTTGGTCATACCTGCTGTCTTTGATAGGCAGAAAAGGTTCTCTCAATGTCCTCCAGGTCCAGGATTTTGAACACCTTACTGTCGTCTAGATCTATCCACACGGTCCCTTCCAGCTTATTCTGTGAGGGAAATACCATTTCATGTATGAGTGTCTGGCCAGAAAAGTTACACCTTTAACACTAGAATAAATGAGAATTCCTGCGTAGTGTCAGTGAACAATTTTGATTTACCTCACTCAGTTTGGCCCAGTTGAAGGACTTGAGTGGGTTCGTAGGCTGTGGAATGTTCTTCTGCTTCATCCGAGGTCCTCCAGGAGGAGCCGGCATCCCCAACAGGGGCGGACCAGGTGGAGGTGGGGGGGCTCCAGGAGGAGGCGGTGGAGGTGGAGGAAGCCCACCAGGAGGTGGAGGAGGTGGGGGAATGCCAGCAGGAGCTGGAGGTGGAGGCAGGGGGCCACCTGGGGCTCCTGGGCCAAGAGGAGGCCCTCCTGGAACATGTGATTTCTGTGAACATGAACATGTGGAAAAAAAACCCAGATAAAACCATCATATATGAACTAGATTTGACGATCATCTCCAGCATGCGTTTTTATAGGAATGCTGATAAAGGAAAAACCAATAAATCCCATGTAAGGACCTCGTATGAGTAATTTAAGAGCACTTTCCACATTTACTAGTCTTCCTCATATTTATAAGTTTCTCTTAGGGTGTGTGATCACCACCTGCAAATTATGTGTAGCAATTTCCCAAAGAAACAGAAAATGTAAATACTAACTTGATGTATTTCATTAGCTTAAATAACCAGGAGTCTGAATGTAGAAATGGAATCTGACTGCACATGCTCTCAATTCTCAACTACTAATGTTGTAACGTTCATTTTCTTTGACTTATCTCTGAAAGCTGGGAAGTTGCTTTTTTTCCCCCATTTAGACGGCATTTATATGATACTCAAGGGCAAATCTTAGCTTTCCAAAGCATCTTTGGGGCATTAGACAATTCACACGTCACAAGTTTTTGTGGGTCTTTTACAACTGGTTTTTTTTTTTTTTTTTTTTTTTTACAACAGTTTGGTTTACAACAGTTTGGAAGAAGGTTTGAGGGGTGTGGGGGGGGGGGGATTTGAGGAGGTGCAGTGCATGTGCCCTGGGGGTGGAGTGAGTGTGGCAGTCGTACAGTGCTCAGCTCGCGTAGCTGCGTGGTGAGGTCCGTCACTTGCTGCTTGACGAGCTTGTGCTCACTGGTCTCCTTCTCCAGCTTCTCCTTCATCTTGTTGAGCGTCTGCATCATCTCCTCCTTCTCAGTCGCCTTTGCCTCACACTCGCGCTCCTTCTTCTCCAGCTTCTGCTGCAGCTCGTTATGTTCTACACAGCGAGAGACAAGAACAGTGGTCGCTTGGAACAGAGTCTGCAGAGACCAAGGAGCAGAAACGGAAACATCAAAAAGGCCCCGATCGATGGTCGGAAGTCAGGATCACGCCCGCTTTGTACTGCTCTGAAGTGAAGGTGAACTTGAGTGATCTGACCTACCTTTTCTCATCTTCTCTGCTTGTTCTTTCCATTGTTTGACTTCATTCTCATTGACCAGCCTATAAAAAAAAATACCCAGGGGATGGAAAGAGAGAGAAAAGAGTCAGCAAATGTCACTACTGGCCGACCACAACATGGAATTCCTAATCAGCCTCAGGGTACACAGATCTGGCTCTACTAACTTACAAGAGAACATGGACACCACCACTGTGAGGTTGTTGGGTTGTAGTTTGTTTGTTTGTTTGTTTGTTTGTAATAATGATTTACTCAGGTACTTAGTTGAGACCCATGTCTCATGTGGGTGTTCCCTGCTGATATTCAGACCTGTGGAAGGATTGAGAAGGGCTTGCCTTCCCAAACACATTCAATTCTGAATTATAGGGTCAAGACAATATTTGTGCAGATTAGAAAAATCCTTGGCAACAAAATCTATCCACCAATAGGCTGGTTTTCTAAGCAGAGATTTGATGAACAAACAGGAAAGTCCATATTATTCTGAAAACAAACAGTGTACTGGAGTAGCACAGATGTGCCACCAAAAAACGTATGTGGCTGTAACCTGCTCTGAAGTGGAGCCAGATTTAAACGTGCAGTTCAAACTGTTCATTAGGTGTTTGTGTTCTCATCCAGATCATGTTCAAGTGACCATTTGAAACACCCTCGAGCCACTCACATTCGCACCACGTTCTTCACGTTGAAGTTCTCCAAGGGGGCCACGTCAGGGTCGTCGCCCTTGTCGTTCTGCAGGACAATCTGCTGGACGATTCGGTCCAGGAGGAGCCAGTACTGCACCGTGTTCCCACTCCGCTTATCTGCACATGAACCTCCATCAACCACCAAGCACAGGAACGACGCCCACCACTCTTTTCTGAGTCTATTGAGGGGGTTCGTCATAAGTTGTTGTCCTTAAACTCTTTGCTCCTTGTAGTTTATTTTTATTTTATTTTTGTGATCACTGAAAAAAAATGTACCACTACTGTTTAGCTGGTACTTTGTGTCTGTTCCAACTCATCAACCAAACACAAGCTAAATACTGTGATATACATACAGTAATACAATATTTCTACCATCTCCCCCAGCCCTACACCTCCATACAGCACATGTGCCTTATGGCCGGTAAAATCTAAGTGCTGGTGTATTCATTTCAGAAGTCAGTGTTCCTGCAGATTAGGTGTTCCTCCAGGGAGAACATTCCCACAGATGCTTTACTCACAAGGCATGTGGAGACAGTGCTGCAGGATGGACATAAAGTGTGGGAAGACCTCTGTGTGGTTGATCTTCTTACGAATGAGCTCAAACACCTGAGTGGCACTTTTAGTGTCTATATGAACCTGAACAGAACAGAGAAATTAACACCACCAGGAGACCAGACCTGCAGCAGCCAGGAAACCAGAACAAAACACTTTAGAACTTTACATTTTCAAAACGTTGGGCCAGGGCCGACTCATCTTCGTTTCGCTTCATTTCAAAGTAGTCCAAATGCCTTGGGAGGGAAAAGTGGAAATAAGTTTAAGTGGAAATAACAAAAGCCTAAATAAATAAAGCATTAAATCCTGCACTCACCGATCCAGTGTGGCATTTTCGTGGGTCCGTAACTTGTCGATCACTGGCTGGATGCCCAACATCAGGAACTCATACCGTAAGTGAATTCGGAATTCTAGACTGGTCTGCGTGTGAAACATTAGAGTATGGAGATCAGTGTTGTTATGAGCTACAGTCCAAGACTGCGTCCTGTGCATGATGTATAAAGAGTTCATCATTCTGAAGACCCGTACTCACCTCTCCTGCGCCTTGGCTAAGGACGGCATTGATGAAGGACATTATTGCCGTATTCAGATTCACCTCATCTTTGTACCTCCCCGTGCTTCTGTCCAGATCATTCAGAAGATTCTAGACCAGAAGATGGAAAAGAGACATTAGAGTCTAGAAAAGATTCAGAACATGCTAAGATATAAGGTACAACTGAGGTCTCCAATAACAACGCAAGATACTGGCTACAAGTCAGATTCTCCATATATTCTCCACAGACTTTCCCCCAGCCAATCAGATTCTACCCATTCCACCAATAACTGTGGTTGGGACATTTTTCAATTGGCTGTCCCCACCTGGAACCGTGTCCTCTCGCTGGCAAACCTCTGGTAGTGGAGCATGGCCTGCAGGACCTTGCGGTGGCCCCCGGGCACCAGACAAACAGCCCCCAGGATCTCCAGCACGGCTACTTTGGTCTTTATGTTGTCAGTGGCCAGGCTCTGGGCGATAGTGTTGATGCTTTCGGAGTGGGCGAGCACGTGTGCACGGCCCTGCGAGTTGTTCATCAGGGCTTTGATGCAGCCGATGAGTGACGTATGAATCTGCGACTCCGTCGTCTCGTGGTCCATCTTGCGCAGGAAGTTCAGCACGCACGTCAGGCCGTCCAGGTCGATGAAGCGCGTCACGAAGCTGCACGGGTAGGGCGTGGGGGTTAACTAAGATTCACTCGGCTGGCAACATGCCAACATCTGTAGAAATGCCTCTTTTGGATCCCTTAATGTAGCAAACAGGAATTTTTAAAAAGTCCCTAGTGCTCAGGAACAGCGCAAGCATTACAGAAACCATTTTATCGCAGCTGAAAATAAACACACACTTCCAGTCCACAGTTCGGCTGCATTTACCCTGTTAAAACAGGGCAGTGAACAGCATGTCAGAAACCATCTGCCTTGACTTACATTTAAAATGGTTCAAAGTTCAAAGGAATGATCTCGACACAGAGAGCTAAATAATCACTAGGGAAAGTTAACTGATGTTACATCTTGGTGTGAAGTGTTTAGTATGTAGTATAGTATAGTATATAGTATAGTGCAGTATGTAGTGTTGACCAATGTCCAGGGACAAGGTCTCTGTATCAGTTACTCAACAAACCAGAAAGAGAAGCCCTTGACTCTTATATTTAATTAGCCCGCTATACATGTGTATTACACTACCTTAACATACGCCATATCCTTAATTAGGCAAGTGACACAAGGGAAGGCTTACACTGAAACGTCCCTGTGTTCTGGAGACTGTGTGTGTGTGTATGCGTGTGTGGGTATGTGGATCTTAACCTCATGGGCTGTGTTCGCAGTGCTTACACTGAAATGTTCCTGTGTTCTGGAGACTGTGTGTGTGTGTGCGCGTATGTGGATCTTAACCTCATGGGCTGTGTTCTCAGTGCTTACACTGAAACGTCCCTGTGTTCTGGAGACTGTGTGTGTGTGTGTGTGTGTGTGTGCGTATGTGGATCTTAACCTCATGGGCTGTGTTCGCAGTGCTTACACTAAAACATCCCTGTGTTCTGGAGACTGTGTGTGTGTGTGTGTGTGTGTGTGTGTGTGTGGATCTTAACCTCATGGGCTGTGTTCTCAGTGCTGTCTTCAAGCTCTCTATTGTCCTGTTCCTCTCCTCCTCATCTTCCTTTTCCAGCGCCAGCACTGTCGTTCTCTGGGCATGATTAATGCAGCAGATTAGTCAGTGCTGTGTATGTATGCACAGACACACACACACACACGTACACACACAGACACAGACACACACACACACAGACAGACAGACACAGACACACGCACACAGACAGAGACACAGACACACGCACACAGACAGAGACACAGACACACGCACACAGACAGAGACACAGACACACGCATACACACAGACAGACACACACACGCATACACACAGACAGACACACACACGCATACACACAGACAGACACACACACGCATACACACAGACACACACACGCATACACACAGACAGACACAGACAAACACACACACGCATGCACAAGCAAGCACACACACAAAC
>JAOYMR010000010.1:15727035-15739449 GCA_025802075.1 Tenebrosternarchus preto | reverse complement strand
GATACAGGACAACCATGCCCCTGTGGGGATCAGTGATACCGGACAACCATGCCCCTGTGGGGATCAGTGATACCGGACAACCATGCCCCTGTGGGGATCAGACTACGATTTGTCCTCCAAGACCCGAGAAAGAAAATAACAGTATGCACCTCGCCCGATTCCTTTCCTGTTGGAGTGCAGAAGCGTCTGCCAATTACAATTCCGCTAATCTCCTTTCTCTGCGAGGGACAGAAGTGGGTGGAGCCTGAGGCCCCAGGAGAAGAGCCTCGTCTGCCCCTACATCCTCAAGATTGTTAACAGATGCAGTGAAACAGGCAGAACCCGCAGACAACCTGCTTCCAGTCACAGCCTGTGTTGTGCTTGGAACCAGAAGAAGGCATTACCTTCTAGACCTGGGCTCTGAGAATTTCCCAACCAAAACACCTTTAATATATTAGTTGCTCACTATATCAGTGCATAAGCTCATATGGATTTATGTGGGGATGTCTTGATCCATGTGAGCACACGCACATCAAAGATTCATATATTCATCAACATTCTTTGGCGAGGGGGAGGGGGGGAGGGGGGTCACCCTGTGAAACCTAAAATACAAGCTGATGAACCCAGCGATCGGCTCTCAAATGGGTCTGAATGAGACTTTAAATGGCCCACGTGAAGCAAAAGAGGATGTTGTTCCTGTTGCCCGTCATGAGAGTTCCTGTTTCAGGGAATCCCCCTGTAAGCACCCAGAAGTGGAGATGTGTTTGTTTATGGAGCCGGGGACAGATATGACTGGGAGTATATTTTATGTGGCCTTGTTGAGGAGGTCATTCCCCTCTTCGCCCTTGATCCCTTGATCCCTTGATTCCTTTTTAGATGCATCAATCTGTCTTGCTTCCTTTTCCCCTCAGTCTCCATTTCTTAGTCTCTTCTTCATAATCCTCTTTCCAGTCTAATCGGCTCATTTGCTTAAACTGCCATGAACATGTTTATTATAGGGCCAAGAATGTGATCTCCATATATTGTAGACCAGTACACAAACACACTACAGAGACAGAACACACACACACACACACACACACACACACACAAAATGTACCATACCTTGACCAGTAGGTTGGAGGTAGTGATCCTTACCTTCTTTTTGCTGCAGTAGATCTGCCATTTCTTTTCAGCAGGAAGAGCAAACATGGCTTCCCTGTGTTTCTCCGTGAGGTCCAGCTCATCCTAAGAGAAAAAAAACCCCCAGCATTCTTCATCAACAGGTGTGATGCAAACACACCCACCCCACACTCTGCTCTGAAACACAGGCTTCGTCTCGCCGCAAAATGCCAAAATGTCCACAAATTAGTGCGAGCAACACCAGACGCTTCATTAGCTGCAGAGACTCTAAGTCAGCATAAAGCCCCGCCCACACCCGCCTGCAGCTGTGATGCGTGAACATGAACGAAGGCGTCACATCTCCAAGTCGACAGGAAACATGGCAATAAATGTTCTCACAGCTGCCCAAGACCCGGTAACGAAGACCTTCGATTAGTTCCCGCATTTTATTTTGACCTCAGCCACACTGCAACGGTGGAATGCTGGTCCAGCTGTTGTGGTGACGCTTTATTATGGTCTTGCAGGAGATTATAGCGGGTCTGTTCATTATCTGGTCGTCTTCTTGGCTGAGGAAAGACCTGCTGAAGGAAAAGAAATGTGGACGGAAATAAAATGATCCGAACAATCAGCACTCGTGCACGTGTCAACAGGCATCCTGGAGAGAGCACGTCATGGACAAAAGCCCTGGACGATGCTGGTCATGGCAGGTCAGGGAGCAAAATCCATAACCCTTGTTCCCACCCCGCTGTCCCGCTAACTCACCCCCCCCCCCCACCTCCCTCAGATCTAATTCTAGACCTTTCATTTTGTTTGTCAGACTTTATCTGGTTTTTATCTCTGGCTGTCTCACAGTTTGCTCTAGGGATGCACGAGTCTTCTCTTTCGTCCACATCCAGGGGCAAAGACAACCCATGTCATTGTGTGATATTCTCCACACCGCTGGAGGCCTTCAGTACAGTGGCGTGCAGATGTTTAAGCACCCATGGTCATCAGTTACTGTGAATGGTTACTTGAGAAGATTATGAACTGATCTCCAAAAGACATGAAGTTAAAGATGAAACATTCTTTTCAGGGTTGTTCACAATCTTCTCTAGGAAAGACCAGATGGTGTAAATTTCAAAGTTTTATAAACACGTAAGACTCCTCAAACCTTCTCCAAACAACCAGCAGTCACCGTCTCCTTTAAGCAGCTGCCTAGCTCTCTGAAAATGAAAATAACTGATGCCCACACAGCAGGAGAAGGCTACAGGAAGAAAGCAAAACATTTTCAGGTGGTCATTTCTTAAGTTCGTATCTTAATTAAGAAAGAACGGCCAAGAATGAATGGTGGAGATCAAGTTGAATCTGGGAAAACCAAGAGAACGTCCCAAGATTTGCTAGCAGAACTGCTAGAAAGATCATGCAGAGAACAATTCACTGGTAGATGAATACCAGCAAATTCTGGAATCAAACATCACAACGTGTAGGCTATATAAAGAAAGATGAAAAGTATGGCTTCTACAACAGGATAATCAACGTGAACATCCCAAATCCCCCTATAAAAAGAGGCACAAGCTGAAAATTATGTCAGCGCCCTGACTTAATCATCATCAAGTCTGTGGACAGACCTCAGAAGAGCAGTGCGCATGCAAAGAATAAAGAAAAATCTCCCACATACAAACCCAAACCCCCAACTACAAAAATCATTTACAAGCCATTATACTAGCCAAAGTGGGCGTTACTAATCACTGACCATTTATTATTTTTATTATTATTATTGAAACTAAAAGATGAAAATAAGGAAATCTTGCAAAAAATATTAAAGAAACATCATCTTTATGCCTTTTGGAAATCTTCCCATAACAGAAACTTTTGCACAATACAGTGATGTGTAATACTCTCAGATGCAATGATGTCATATTCCAGATATTTTATTTATTAATTGAACTAATCGGTTCTCTTTTCATGACCATATAAGCATTCATTCATTCATTCATTCATTCATTCATTCATTACCGATCAGTTCTGCCGCAATTGAAGCTGTATAGATCTCATACTCTGTACAGCTATACAAGGCAACATGTAACATTAGCTGACCTGACGCAAAGGAAGCTCGTATAACAATCACAGAGCAGCCAGCAAGTAAAGACAGATTTCACTCTTGAGCTGGGCTCATGGCCAAATTCCGCTCAGGTTTCAGCAGAAGCCTTTGAGAAGTCTTAACGCGAGGATTTGACAGCAAAGAAGTACTAAGCACCTTTCCATCAAATATAATTGCCCTGTTAATGATCTCTCTGCACTGCCAGACCATCTACTGTGTCTGTGCACACATGCACAACCAGTTACAAATAGGATTTTGACTGCAGACAGTCGGTTACAGATTTGCCTGCACTTTACCACTTTAGGTACATCATTAAATCTACAGCATTGTCAGTTAATTTAAGGCAAGGCATTAATGAGGGTCTGTCTACGGTTGGACTACATTTGCATTAAAGGAGAAAAAGAGAACTACAAAAGTACACAGATGATCGCGAACAGGTCTGTGAAACTCGGGTCCTGGCAAACCAGAGCACCGCAGAGTTGCGGAGCGGCACTTCCGACTGAAGGCGCGAGGCGTTGCTGTTCAACTTAATGAAGATGCGGTACATCAAAGAAAACGCTACGATCAGCAGTGCGGAGGCCCTCCAGGCTTGGAGTTGAGCAATCACCAACTGAGTGGTGGAGAGGGGTGGGGTTGTATGTGTTTGTGTGTGGGGTTGGGGGGGGGGGGTTTACCCACCACGAGCTCGGAGAACATAGTGTCCAGCTCCTCTGCCGGAGGCATGGGCGAGTTGGGCTCAATGGCCGACAGGTTGAAGTTGCTGCTGTCATGGCGGAGACGGTAGGTGATCTCGGGCTGGTCGCTGCCCTTCATGCAGCACAGGAGGAAGGAGAGACCCCCCCGACCTCCCCTCTTTCGCGGGGCCATCATTCCCCGCCGCTCCTCAGGCCCGGCCGACGCGTCTCACTGCCGCTATACGCCCCTGAAAGAGGACACGACACGGGCAGAGAACACAAGGTTAGAACAACCACGAGTTCTGGAGTACCCGCAATCAAGAAGACAAAAAGGTCCTTCGCACAAAACACGATTTCAAGTGGGAAACAAGAAAGTGAAGCGTAAATGAGGAAAACAAAGCTTAACGCGACACGGCTCGGCCAATCAGAACTGGGATTATCTGGTTTATAGGTGATGGCATTTGCACCCAAACCTATCCTGCAGTGACACAGACCCAGCCCTCCTCCACCATCAGAGAACTTCCATGTGTCCTCGGTCAACAGTCCCTAGTAAGACATCTGATCTCAAAAGATACGGGCCTGTGGATCGCAGATTGAGTGTCTCGCTCACCCTGCCTGGCGCGGAACCTCCAGATCACAATCAGGAACGAACGAACACACACACACACACACACACACACACACACACACACACACACACACACAGTACAACATGCCAGATTAATATGAACCAGCTTCATGCATGGTCCTCAATCTATGAAGATCAGACTGATGTAAAATATAAAGAGCCCAGTGAGTCAGTGAAGGAAAAATGATCCACAACATCTCCACCTCCTCATACATCTAGCCTGGAGCAGTTGAAACGACCCACCATCTACACACAAACAATCTGAACTTACAAACCCACCTCCTCCTGTCTCGCTGAACAAAACCCACCTCCTCCTGTCTCGCTGAACAAAACCCACCTCCTCCTGTGGCATTAAGCTATCGTGAACAGTTGCACTGATATGCCATCAAACACATATCACATGTACAGATGTCCTTATATTAAATATTAAATTCAGAAGTCTCTCTTATTTATTCCTTCATTTTTTACTTTTTACATTTTTTCTTTTCGGTTATAGTTAAATAGTGTCTTTAAGTGTGTGTGCTGTCTAGCTGGTTTACTACGTTACATGTCATACACGTGAGCACTCAAGACAAATTCCTTGTATGTGTATTCACATTTTTGGCAGAATAAAGTGATTCTGAACACACTCTGAATTTACACAACTGCCCCAGATCAGCGGATGACCCCATATTTCCGTTTAGAGGGTCTGCGAATTCTCTCTTTCTTCCTGCGTGTGTGTGTGTAGAATCTGCATGGTGTTCTCAGGATACACCCTAAACTCTATGCCTTTTTCCAATTAGTTGCTGTTCCAAATTTGTATCAGCCTGAACACCAAGATGGGCTGTTACTGATAAAGTAAAATCTGAGAGCATTCTGTGCTAACTGAGGCTCTAAAAGTCATTTTGATTTGCCTGTCCAAAAGTGATCAGTGCCTCCCTGTGAGTACAGCTCTCTGACTGAAACAGAGACAACAGCCGTTACAGAACCTCCAGTAAGCACAGCTTTTCTTACTACAGGCATCAAACTGCCTGCATGAGAATATATAACAATATATAACAGAGTCTATAACATGAGAATATATAACAGTCTCATAAAACTTCAGGATTCCAAACAGTGTTGAGGCTACTGGCATTTCTTTCTTTGTCTGTCCACCAGTCTCTCTCAGTAGACATGATCTTGCCTGAACCAGACAAAACAAGACAGCGCATCAGGCCTTTGAAACGAGACGCCGTACACGCGAACCTCGCATCCGTGGCTTCCTGTTAATAAGGACCCGGAGAGTTATGACCTGCTGAGAAATGACGGGCGGAGAAAGAAACGGAAGAAGGTGGGAGGAAAAGTGACAGCTAATCTCTTCCGCGGATCAAAAACGGGTCACGTACGTATAAGACGCTCCGTTTGCCGTGGCTCTAACGCCCAGGCGGGATGCTGCTAAGGCCCTCGCGTCGGCTGCGTTTCCCAGTGAACGCAGGAGAAGTCAGGAGAGCCACGAGCCGCAGGGCAAGTCGTCAGCGGGACCGGAGCTCTCCCATTACTCCTTGTACCAGAGCTCTCCTGCTACTGTTTTTCCAGCAGTGCGTCATCCTCCAGCATCCACCGCCTTTGTTCTGGTATTCGTAACGGAGCCATATCCTGTTCCCATGCTTCAACTGGCAAATAGGTGTTTCGGATCCGTATCATAACCATGTGGATTAACTAAGAGGTTAATGATAAACTTTCACTTCCACTGTGAGAATGTGGAAAAGTTTGTGTCTAGTCAGTGATGTTATTTGTTATATAACTGTCACATAAGTTACGATCATTACACCCAAGACCGAATTCAATGACATTGGCGAGGAGATCGTACAGATCAAACAGAGTCGATCGTTCCTGGGGGAGGGGGGTGGCTGCCCAGGTCCAAGGCTGGAACAAAACATTTTCCCCCCGCTAAAAAAAAAAATCCCAGGTCATGAACCTGATGAAGGCCACTGAGTAAACATTGCCCAAACAGGAACCCACCTCCGAAAATGGAGGGGGGGTTGGTGGGGAATCAATAACCACAAAATCTCAATCAACAGACTGTGAGGGTACACCCAAAATATGGGTGTCTCTCACAAACTAAACCCGTATCATTAGAATGTCTAACTTTACACAATCCACCCCCAGTGTAAACACCTGTAACATTTTCAACTAAAGTGCAAAATTCTAAGCCTTAACGGGGGAAACGAGACTCCACTGCTCTCCGACCTGCCCCTCTCTGTGCTCACCGTAGTCAAGGGATCCGGGCGCAGGTGGTGAGAAGGTTTTACGACTGCAGGACAGGCCATGTGCAGCTCAGTGAAAGCAAACACTGTGATGGTCCAGCTAAGCTAAACCCAGCATTCCCCCCAAAAAAGCAAAGATTTCCAAAATGTCCAAAAGCTCAAATGAAATAGGAATCCAGCCATTATAAAAACAGATAAAAAGACAAAAAAAAAAAAAATCAACATACCACATGTTCTGAACTCCAAAAGCAGCTGCCCTTCACAAATCATTTCACTGTGCGTTACAAAGGGACATCTTCGGTTATCTCCTAGCATCAAAGAGGTTTCCCTCTTTCAAAAATGTTCTCAGGTAACCAAGGAACCATCAGAACCCATCAGACAAACCTCAGCAGACATGCTGACCAGTTTAAAGGAACAACAAAAGAGACAGGAAGGAGGCCCAAAAGAACTCCTAAATAACTGTTCCCCTAACAGCTGAGAATTCCACTGTTGTACACTTAGACACATGAGAAGTGGGTGTCTGCTGTATATGCCAAGATATTACAAACGAATGTGAACTAAAACGAATGTAAAAACTAAAATGTAATGACACTGGAGTGTCTGTGTGTGTGTGTGTGTGTGTTTTACAGTCTGAGAAAGAAAAACAAGTACAGACACACAGAGAGAAAAGCAGAGAATGCATCAGATCAGATCACATCAGACATACAGCGAGGAAGAAAATATAAAAAACACACACACACACACACACACACACACACACACACACACCTCATCCTACAAATATAACAGTGGCTAATATTTGTTTTTTTTTCTTAAACGTTTCTCAATCCTCCAGGATGATGGAAGTGATGGACATGATCAATTCAATAGTGGTACTGTAGGTCTAAGGTGATTACAGCCCCACAGCCACACACCAAAAAAAAAAAACCCATCATGAAAGGATCGACGGACACCAGCCATTTCCATTCATACATAACTGTGGGGGGAACACTGGAGAAACCAAGAGAAGACACCTTCAGACAACCACTCTAGTCCTCCAACAGCCCAGGGCCCTGCTCCATAGGGCCCCGCCCCAGAGCCTGGGCGTGGAGGCTGAGAGAGTACCCACCAAGCTCAGTCTAGTTTAGTCTGATTAAGAACTACGTGTTCTTCACTGTGGCAAACAACCCATTAACGAGTTTAGCAGTCACTTAGCAGGTGTGCTGCTAAGCCTTACAGCAGACAAAATCTAATAAAAAATGAAGGCTTGACGTGCTCCTTCAGGCTGAAAGGTAATTATTTGATTCCACATGGCCTGAAGCTGCCTGTCTGTTGCGGTCATGCAAAACACGTGAGGATTTGTGCTCCCCGGGTACTGAAGAAATAATTGAAGCGACACTCAAGAAGCTACGCACTGCAAAAAAGCACGTGTGCGCATGGACACACCCACCCACCCATCCACCCACGCACCCACCCACACACCCTACTGAACATCTGCTGATCCCCAACATGAACAATGACAGGATGTTAATTGTTCTGATCAGCACTCCGACGTCACAGTCTGATGTTCTTTACAGACGTGTAACAAAAAAGCCCGAAATCCTCGTCTGTACGCACGCACCGCTTAAACCGGGCAGGGAGGGAGTGTCTCAGCCATGTTTGAACATGAACCCTCTCAATTTCTCCGCATCGTCATCTACGTGTCAGCATCTACGCCATCAGCCATCCGTTGTTTGGCTGGTTTGTGGGAAATGCTGGCAGTTGCCCGTGGAGATGCTACTTCTCCACCACATCAGGACGAGGAAGTGCGGAACGTCCTTCACAGAACGCAGTCCGACACCCTTAAACAACATGTCAAACATCACCTAGTTATACTGTTACTAAAGTGCCTGAGCAAACAGAATGTGAGGTAACTGAATCCAGTCGATGGATTTAGCGGTGTTGAAAGGGTTGTGCGATATGAAGATAAATGTGGTATACCTTGGTATTTATAAACAATTATGATATTTCAAAACGGTGCCGATATTTCAAAATGGAAATGTGCCAGATTTCTCTTCCATGTCTACCTTGGAAACTGAATTAACACGTCCAGCGCATTCACAAAGAAGGGGTTGGGTGGGGGCACTGGGTTGGCGATTGAAGTGCTCACTGTTTGTTGAGGGGGAGGTTAAGACCCTCCCCGTCGTGTCCCAGTTCTCCCCACCACGAGAAATTAACCTCAGTTGTCAATTTTCTTTTGCTTTCCTCAAAGCTACAGCAGGCCAAATAGGACAAAAAAAAAAGATTGACACAGATTCAATGAAACAAAAATAACCACCACCCCAAACACATTCAATATTTTTATGAAGGAGTCAATTTTTCCACACCCTACCAATGTGAACTGTATATGGAGTATGCAATCATTTATCCATGGAATAACGCAGTACCTCAGAACTATGCAAACCAGTGACCAATGAATTTTGTTAATGTGGTCTTCCACCGGAGACTCCGAATATCAAAAACAATCACTACAGCTGAAAAGCTTTGGCAAATTCAACAGAACGAAGACATTTGGCACAATTATTTCAAACACATACTATACTATATTTATTAAACACAAAGCATTTCTCTTAATATAATCATTGTAAAACATTCACACAGTCACACATGGAGTCTAAATCACTCCAGTTCCCGGTAACCAACGGCTGAGGAACAGACTTGCCAGCACTCCACATCCAGGACGTGACCACAGAAACCCCATCCGCGACAGATTCCAAATAGACAATGAGAGATGGGTCATCTCACACTGGTCCATGCCCACACTGCTACAGATCAACAGAGCAATCCAACCACGTGATGATCCAAATAATACACGTGAGAAACAATCCAACAACGTGATGATTCAAATAATACACGTGAGAAAATCTGAACTATAATATCAGAAACAAACACCAAAAACATTTTTTTGGGGGGGGGAGCAGTGTTGAGAGAAATTATAATTACATGTCAAGTTTAAAAAAACAAGTTTTCCACCCCTTTCACAAGGTATATCACAATACACAGAAATTCAATCACCTTGCATGGTGGAAATGACCTCCACGGTAGACTTTACACAAGGCAGGTCAGTCAGTACCATTTCTGAGGTCATTACACAATACACCTCCATCTCCACCCACTTCCCCACCACTCAATGATGGATCAATGCAGCTAATGTTGAATCAGACAGTATCGACTGCTTGTGAAATGATGGAACAAGAAAACTGGTGCACGACTGGCCACATGCGGTCATGTGACAGGTTGTGTACAACCTCAAAAGATAGACGTGGAACTGTGAAGAGAATCCCTCTACAAAAAATGTATATTACGAAGAGAATGAAATAAAACTTAAGAAGTTCAATCAAAATACAAATGGAAAATTACAATAAATAAACCACAAAACCAAAATGTGGCAACAAATTATCTGAAAGACTACTCAGGGCCGTGCTAACAGCAGTAAATATCACTTGCGTTGTAAGGAGTTACCTGAACACTGGCTATCTGTGCTAATGGAGAACAGAATGTTGTCAAGTTGCTTTTACCTTCTGACCCAAAGATCAAAAAAAGAGGCTGAAGGTAACTTCAGGGGCCACTCAGGAAACCAGAAAAGCAACCAAAAAAAGAGACCACATACAGAAATGTTGTCACCAGGGCAACCTTTTTGGATGGTTGTCATAACAAAGTTATCTCTCTCCCACCCTCTTGCTCTTACATACAATCCAAAATCCTGTTGGCTCATCTAATCCCGTTTCCTTTAAGTAATGATTCTCTGGAGTCATTAACTCACAGACAAACGCACACACACACCCAGACACATGCACCGTGACCTCTGACAGCAGAAGGACTGATGACTGTCTCCAAAACTAAACTCTGGGTAGACGTCCTTGGCTCTTACTTGGTCTCTCTCTCTCTCTCACACACACACACACACACACACACACACACACACACGGTATCGCATGGGGCAGGAGGTGAAGGGTATCCACACACCTAACTATGCAGACCTTCTCTCAGACAGCAGGGCCCTCACAGCAGTGCTGATCTGCGTGTTCCACCTCTTCCCTTCACAAGCAAAAACAACATGTACATACACAAGGCAAAATAAACCTCCCTCATAAGTTATATCAAAGTTCTCTCACTTGTATAGACTCCCCAGGGACATCAAACCAGCCTGTGGTGTAAAAGGCACAAGTGAAAGAGACAGAGAGAGAGATACTGTCACACCCAGGAGAGAAATGTACACCAGTCTCATTCCATTCATAATAGTCTCCAAGGTGAGTGCAGTTTTCTTTAAGTCACTTTACCAAGAGGAGAGCAAGCACACACACACGCGCACACACACACACACACACACACACACACACACACACAACCCTACAGCAGGGACCCAAGAATGGAATAAACCTCAGTGTCCTTTCATCTACTATGCATGCAGAGAGCTTCTATGATGACATGCAATACACCGCAGATCTAAATGTCCCCATCCCAAACCATTCTGCTGTAGCTACGAACAAAACAAACCACCAATCACCAGGGAACTGGCCTCTAAACAGGAACATTCAGAGACAGATATGACACCCACCAGTTTCATGAACCGCATGATAAGATAATCCTCACCATTGGTTGTTGGTGTGGAATGTGAACATGCTTACCTTTCAGGAAGAGCTGCTGAAGTGAGGTGTTCAAACCCTAAGTGTTAGGGTGTGTGGTACAGATAACACACCTCACCGTTCTTACATCTCCACACGCTTCTGCCGCTATCAACCCTACACCAGCCTTTCAACAGATGATGTGTTCTCTGAGCTTTTAGCCACAGAGACTTCCACGGTCTCATCGAAAAAAGTACAGTCGAATCCAGCTGTCCAAACGCAGTTATGGTGCTGTTAAAATATGTACCATTTGATCTCCACAACAGGGTTGAACCCAAAGTCTCTCTCACTGCACTTACAGTCAGAGTCTGAACACACACACTGCATGCACTTATGTTCATGGCCACTCCAGGCCCTCCTTCTTTCCGCTTGCCCCACCCACTCCAGCCCACCGAGTCCTATAGGGGGAGGTGAGATTTAGCTCCACCCACAGCCCCCAGCTGTGTTTCACGGAATCTACTCAAAGTTTTCAGCACATCTGAACATAACGTCAGAATGGTCCTAAAAGCTTACTCTAAAAATGTGACAAAAAAAAAACATCTGAATACCACAGTATATGGTTTCCCTGAGCCTTGTTAAAAATATCAAAGCTTCCTAGTACTGAAGCATGTCATTCAGCATGGTAGGAGTGAGTCTTCTCTGTGCATTAACTCTCTGTGGCAGAGCTGCTATGGTGGCATTTCAGTGCCAATGTGGCTTTGACTGCGACCCCTACCACTGGTCATGTGACACAGGGTTTCCATGACTATAATACAGAGTCGTGTGACTTTTTAACCAGTGTCTACTTGGAGAACAGCTTTAAAGGGTGATTAATACCCAACAGGTTTAGCTTAGAGATTATTCTCTTTTTTGTCCATTTGCCAAAAAAAACCCTGCACTTTATATTTTAGGGTTAAATGAGGTCACTGTGGTGATTACATCACATACGTACATATAAATAAAATAATGAGACAGACAGATCAAATTTTGTAGTGAAGCACACAAGGATTTCAGAGAAACAAGTCAAGTCAGATTTATTTATGAGGCACTTTTTACAACACATGTCATCACAAAGCAGCTTTACACATGTTTGGGTCTAAACAGA
>JAOYMR010000010.1:15679105-15691453 GCA_025802075.1 Tenebrosternarchus preto | reverse complement strand
TTACCCCTCCAGACTTCGACGATGTGGCAGCCGCTCTCGCCGGGATCCCTGCACAGCTCCACCACGTCCTTACACAGCGTCTCCGGCGTGATGGGCACCTCGGTGAGCACCTGCTCGTTGGAGCTCAAGAACACCGGGATGATCATCTAGGAGTGGGAAAGACAGAAAGGCTCATCGCAAACGCATCACACAGCAGAGGGACTCGTTTCTTAACGCCAACCCAGCAAACCACACTCATTTCCACACTCACAACAGGATCTTGGGTCATTTCACAGTGAAATTAAATGAATCGACTCCTAGTGGATTTACATGTCACTCAAAGAAGTCGGCAGTAATTCCCACAGTGCCACAGTACTGCAACGGGTTGAAGAAAATGATTAACCGAGTTAAATAAGTAACTTAGCAGAACTTAACTTAAGCAGGCGCACAAACAAAAAGGACAATGGAGAGGCTAAAGGAAAACATAACCTGTAGAATTGAACAGACTGTCTCTCCGATTTGCCAAATTTCAAAAGAGACAAGTTAGCTTACAAACATAACTTGTGACTAGATCACCTGAGGGTTCTCTTTGTAATGCCTTCAAAAAAAATAAGTGTTCCTGCATATCAAATCTCTTCATATCTAGGATCACAAAAAAAGACTCTTGTGTAGACAGAACCAAAATAAAGTTGTTTTTTTCCCACTTTGATGTTTATTAGGTCCTTCCCACTGAACCAACATTTAACACACTATAAAATATGAAGCATATGGCTCCAAGATTAAACTGCTCAAATTTAATTTGTGATTTAGAGCACCAAGACCAGCTGAGCTACTCTCATTCTCATAATAATAATAATAATAAAAAAAACGTACATCTGAGTGAACTTGCCGTGGAAGTCTCTCACACACAGCACTCACGAGCAGCAGTAAACTCAGGCCAGAGCTAGCAAACCTGGCAGCTCAGTGAACTAACTATACACGGATTTAATATACCAGGCAGGAAAAAATACAAGATTTAGGGAAAATATGTTTCCACTTTTGGAAAAGCGGCTGGATAGCTTGCCACCCAAGGAAGGCAAATCCGGCGTTTGGGTGTTAGCGCGTGTTAAAACGGTCACTGTGTTGGCGTGGGCGCATTAACACGTCTTCCTTGCTCATCACACTGTGGAAACCCTCAGCACTTCCTCCCACAAACAAGCCCAGGTTTCATCCCCTCCTGGAACAGGAACGTAGATGATTTTCAAACACATAAAGCTACCACTCTGGACATGCGAGTCTGGAATGAGTGGAGAAATCCTGTAAGGGTTGGATTACAGGTCTGAGCTATAATAATCTGGTTAGAAGAGGGTGTAAACATGTGTGTGTGTGTGTGTGTGTGTGTGTGTGTGGCCGTGAAGCAGCAACAGAATCCATAATCCCTGAGTGGAACACTGCCCAGAGTTCCACAGACACTGGGAGCTTTTGAACAGAAACACTCCAATGCTAAATAAATAAATGAAGAAATAAATGACTAAATGAATAAATCCTAAGAAAGCATCAGAACCCTAACCCTAACCCAGTTCAAATTAAAAAACTGTAGCTAGAACCCTAAAACAACACAGCAGGACTAGAGGGCTTCAGTTGAATTAGTGTCCATATATGCACTGTTCCTTTTGGGGTTTTCCTGTTTGTGAGGTATAAATTATTTGCCCCACTCATAACATACACCACACCCACTTTAAACATGTCACAACACAGCTGGTCAGAAGCATGCAAGCTATCAACAAGACATCTTCATCAATGTCAAATTTTCAAACACTAAAACAAATCATATAGCTTATGGCTTACCAAATAGCTTCTACTTTATTAGTTTTTTTTTTAAAAGCACATTACTCCCGTAACTAACCTCCATAGAAAATCCCAAATGTTTTACCAATGCCCTTCCGATTGACTTTAGCCCCACCTCAAACACAAGGGGTCAGATGGGGTCAAATTCCCTAAAATCTCCTCTCACTAATGTCAAACAAGTCTGGCTATTTAAAGCTCCACACCAGTGCCCTGATCCCTAAACATGGTCTCCCTTCAACCCCGAAGCAGCGCAGCCTTTCACCTTAGCCTGCTGGGACGCCACCTCGGCCTCCCGGTCCGCCCTCCCCGTGGTCCGCACCATCTTCCGCAGCCGGCGGCCGGCCTTGGACACGCCGACCAGCGCACGGAGAACCATCCTCGCAAAGCACTTCATGGAGCCTTGGCCGGAGGTGGGGAGGAGGTGCCACCGAGCATAGCTGCGCCTCTCTCCCCTGCAGTCGCTCCGAGTCCGTCTGAACGAGACTGTGTGAGTGTGGGCACTAAAGCGAGTGAGCGAGAGGGAGAGACAGAGACAGAGAGAGAGAGGGAGAGCGCTTGGGGAAAAGGGGTTAGGGGTGTGGGCAGGGCATGTGTGCGGGCGGGGGAAGGGGGGGGGGTGGTTGGTGAGGTATGTAAGGGTGCTGGGATTGTAAGGCTCTCTCTCAGTGACTTTCCCCCAAGGCCAGCGTTGGTGCTAGGGACAGATAAGAAGTGCCTGATAACAATAAACAGAAACTACGCTGATAAACATGTACTTCTTCACTGATAAACGCGCAGGGCAGATATCGGAATCGCCGATGAACGCGCTGCTAGAACACTCTCGCCACGGATAGCCACTTCGTTTATCGATCCAAGGAGCGTGCGGGGGAAACCGCAACGCGGTTCGGCAAACCACACAGCAGGTGCAAAAAAATAAATGGCAGCCTCTAGCTTTCCTGATTTCTGTCGTCTTTCTTCGACTGTTGGAGCTAGAGCTGTGTGTCGGGCTGCTCGACACACAGTGAAGTTTGCTGACTCTGAAGTCAGAGGCAGACGGGTGCCAGAAAGAAATGACCTGTCAATTATAAATCTGGACACACAGATCACCGTGAATCATGGGTTCTGGTTGAGAGCAGCTCTAACCAAATCGTGTTGAATAATATCTACTTGGTTTTGAAACATCAGAGCCATAGAAGTTTTGGTTTGCGTACTGCGCAAGGAAATCAGAGATCGAACTCCATTCTAGCATCAGATCTCCTTGAACTGAGGAGTTGTGCTTTGGGGCATGTGCTCCCATAATGCACTGCAGAACCGGGGTCATTGTGAACAGGCACCTGATTTACTGTCTTGTCTTTCTGTGTGGAACTGTCAATAGGGTTGCCTATGGCAACAGACAGCACCACGGAAACATGCACATTTCCCCTCTCGACCGCTGCACTCATGCACTGGAGCCGGCCCAGGTTAAGCGTGATAAGTAGCAGTAAACAACGCCCTCCATCTTCAGAGATCTAATGTCCCTGACAGTTTCCCTTTTTTGCTGGGTTTCTCTTCAGCCCAGCAGGGCTGAACATGCAGGCAGAGTCTGTTTGAATTTCAGCCATTACAGCAGTTTGGTAATGGCTGAGTGAGAGCATGGAGGAGTATATTTTAGTGTTTGTGTCTTATTAAATCTTCTCAGTAAATGATTAATTGACTGGAGTTTGAAGACAGGTTTAAAAAAAAAAGAAGAAAAAGAAGGTTTAAGTGTTGTTCTTTTCCTTAAGCAAATACATACATTTGGCATTTGGGGTGAGAATCTAAAATTGAAATGTAGTAGCATTTTTCAAAGCAGGCTTCGAGGAGAACAGAGGGAGGCCAGTCAGTGCTTGAGCACCACAAACATCCATCCCCAGAGACGACAAACTATTTCAGGAAGTTCAAACTCAGGACGCATAAGAGCTCATTCATATCAGAGTCAAAATTTTATAACCATACCAGCAGGTGAAGGGTCTCCTACGTTACTCTGAAATATTGATAACCACACCAATGGTAACCACGCCAACAATACAGAATGTGCCGAAGGCTTCAGTACACAAATGTGCTCTGTGGATGCTGTGAACTCAATGACACATTCTTTGTGAAAAAAATCAATGCACATACTTTAAACACGTCATACTTGGACTTCATAAGTATGTTTTAATATGCTTTAAGACACACTTGCAGTTTGGTGCTTGTGTTCAAATTGCACAGGTCTATCTGAGAAAACCTTCACTCAAACGACCCCATAAACCTGCCTTCAGCGAATCCTATTCAAGGAAAAGAAAAATGTGTTTAGTAGTTTGTCCATTGCTTCAATATTTTAAAAAAAAAGATTCATCCTCTCAGACATGAGCAAGGTTCCAACTGCGTTTCAGATCACAAACGTCACACAAGCACTGTAAATACGACAGGACACGCCATGTCCGTTTAATGAAGCATGTCTGTATTAAGCAATTAAATATGCCATTACGTACATCAGTGTTTTGTTAGACTTTATGAAGAATGGGTAGGAAGCTGGTACAGCTGAGACAGATCCTGTTCCACATTAGTTACAGAGAAAAGGAGCAAGTTCCACTGTAACATGTTAACACTTGGCAAACAAATACCTTCACCAGTTTGATGCTCTCCGATACAAACACCAAGCCATATGGCAACCCAATAAAAGCACCTGTCCAAAGAGGTGGGAGAGTTTTTAAAGCTTTATTAATTTTGAAAAGGGAAAGGAAAAATAAATGCCTTTTAAGATTAACGTATATATCAAGTATATCTGATGTTGATTCATTTGACTGCAGTTTATTAAAGTACAGAACATATTGTGTAATAATGTAGGGACACACTCCATTTACTGAGGATTCAATTCATGGTAAATCAGAAATAACATTTTGGGTTTGACTCAGCAGTACGTGACCCTCATTCTGATGGGTCCATGATTACTGGAATGCTGTTGGAACTTTACAGCGGAAATGTTGCTACAGTCAGAATCTTTCTTCTTTAATATTAAAAGTGAAAGACATCTTACTCTTTAAATGTCTGTAAGTGACACAACAAGCGTGACATATTGCAGCAAAATTACATGATTTAAACAAGAGGTGGACAGGACATCAGACTAGTCTAGCAGCACATAGCAAATATGCAAGTACTCAAGAATCCAAACTCCTGATCCAGTCTCTAAAAATCTCAAAAAGACCTCACCCCTGCATGCAGTACTCAATCTAATCTGTGATTTACAACAACAATAATGAACCCATCCCTTCTCACAATCACAGAAGCAGACATCACTGCAAAACATAAGAAAGAATGTGAACAACATTGTAAAAACAGGACATACTAGTTTGTGAAAATAACTCTCTCTTGTTTGATTTCAAAACTGGGTTTCTTCAGATATCGTCCTGGGCAGCAGTGTAAAACAGTACTCCTTTTAGTACTGTAGTACAGCAGTGTAAAACAGTACTTCCTTTTAGTACTGTAGTACAGCAGTGTAAAACAGTACTTCCTTTTAGTAAAACATATTCAGTATTTTGGGGCAGCTGTGATTTGCTATTGGAAGAATCTAATAAATCCCAGTAATCCCGGCAATTCTGCTGAATCAATAAATAAATGCCATTACATATCTTAATTTTGCTACAGCTGTCAAAGAAATTGCCATCGTTTTCAAACACTGGAGTAAAATGGTTTATATTTTACCCCAGTAAAGATTCTAATAGTCATTCTGTGCAAATAAGGCACATGTGAATTGTTACTGAATATCACTGAACAGAACACAAATGGCAAAAATAGTTTCACATACCCTTCATTTTGGCTTTAAGTACGTGACAGTACAGACTGTTAGAAACTAGAAAGGAACAGCATTGCATTTTTCTTTCCAGTGAAAGTAAAAATAGTCAGCGACAGTCGGCAGGATCCATTACTACAGTTTGATTCTCTTATTTAGATCTTTCCTCATTTTAAACTAAACTAAACAAATTATTGGTAGCGTGTGGTAGGCTGGGCCTACATATTAATTCAGCAGGCAGTATTAAACATAACAAAACAACAACTGTGCATAAAGTCCGTTTCCTATTTCCTGCAAACAGGCTGAGAGATTTATCCTCCACGGTTCTCTTAACTCTTAAGGTAGCTAACTCCGTCTGTTGCCGTTTATCAGAAAATACTGTTTTAATAATCTACATTCTAACTTAAAGATAATTACAGCTCTCTCAAAAACATACAAGCAAATAAGTACTGTTGTTTTATTCGTCGCTATTATAACGCGTTTATGTTGCTCTCCCGAAGATTTTGTCTCATTCTACAAACTGAAGGTGACCTACAGAGTGGTTGTTTATCGCTTATTTAACCGAATCCAAAGCATCTGCATTTTTAATTAATTACGCGCTTATACGTTAACGGAATATGAATTTGGATTCTGCTCCATCCCAAAAACAGTCGCAAAACAATCCGAACGGAAACACAACTTTATAAACGGGACCAACCAAACACGAACAGGCTGAACTTGTGCTAGACTCTGAACTGTATTTCCAGTCTCAAATTTGGCAGCTGAGAACCAAAGCATGAGTAACAAACTTACCGGCATCATGTTTGCTAAAGTGTCAGGCGGGACGATTCAGAAGCTTCCAGTCCGGTCTTCCGAGGCTTGGGTGGTAAACAGATAGTATGTTATAGTAATAAAAATACGCTAATAATGATTATTATTATTTTCTTCGCGCGTGATTTAGATCCACTGATTTAATCTTGCGGATGTAGTAGGACATTTGGGCTCAGAAAAAAAAAAAAAACAACCGAAGTGGGTCATCCACGTCAGAACATCGCCCAATCCAGATGCGAGGTCATTTGCGCAGATTTTAAGTGGCAACAGCCTCCTCGCGTTGTGCAGAAATAACGTCTAATGAATTCTTGCACCGTCTTGTGGTCAAGCCAAGAAACCACTACTAATAAGTCATTAGCCTGAACAGGTAACTTTGACCAACTTCTGCATGAGAATATACACTTTATAAGACCTTTCGAGTACATACACTCATTTTGTTAGTTACATCTCTCTCACGTGTATATTTTATACGTGTAACTTCCCGTTAATACCACAGTTCGGTATCCGATTACAGGACTACTGCTGGATATTTATACTATGAGGTGGCAGCCCAGTCTCAGTCCAAAACAATCACTGACAGCAGTGACACATTTAGCGTGAGAACTCACAGCAACCAGGCAGGTGATTCTTCTAACAATCTTTATGTGATATTTATGTGTCAGTTTCACTGTTGGGCTGATTTGCTGCACAATAATATTCAGCCAACAGTCCTGCAGTCATAAACTGACCACTTATAGAGGTACTATAATAGACCGGATGGAGTCTATACATCAGAGTGATTTTAATGGCTGGTGTATGTCAACTATAGTGTACATTGACTCAATTTTATTTACTATGTTCACCAGCCATTAACTAAAAAAGTTACATTCTATCTATCTCAGTGTTGGTGAATAAATTTAGTTTATTTGTATTTATTTGTGCTGTATTTAGTACCTTGTAGTAATCGTGATTAACTCTAAATGTTACTGTTAATTCTATTAAGGATTAGTGTATATTCTAATAACAAGATTAGAACATAAATTATGTAATAACAAATAGCATTATTTGACTAACACAGATTAGTTGTCTGCAATACTCAAATCATATTTGATATTATACATGAGATAAATGATTGTTGCTTGCCAACACCAAGCAGTTAAAGCCTGTCTAAAGTGAATTTTCACTTGAGAGCTCAAACCTAAGTTCTGTACCTTCAGTGTTGCTTCAAAAAGGAATGCGAGTGATTCTAATGGCTAAACCAGTCTTACCATTTTGGATCCTAAACGTCTGGAACGCAAACTTCATCGGTACATAAGACAAAAAGGACAGACTGATCATTTACATCTTTATTTAAATTTGATCACTTAGCAGTCAGTTGCAAGAGAGGTGTTTTCACTGATATGAGGTTTGTTTAATTCATTCACTTGACTGCTCAACAAAATATACACCATGGTGCTGGAAGTGTGATCTGGAAGTGTGATCTGCCGTCTCCTCACCTGTTAGGCTTTAACAGGCAAGCATACAGCACTAGAGAGACAGCTACTGCCGTATAGGACCTCTATACACACAGATGGATCTTCTGGAGGTATGGAATAAAGGTTCCCAAATCATGCCAACTGACTGCACCTTACCAATGTGATACTGCTATTGGTTTTTGGGCAGTTTGTTCTAGACACAGATTAAAGCTACTGTTGTACTAAACAACACTGACAGTGGTAATACGTTTCAGTTTAAAACGATGGTTTCTCTATGCCCACATGATTGGTTAAATGGTCATAATTCAGTAACCATTTCATAAGAGTGAAGGGTGGTCCAGGTGCTGGCAATATGAAAAGCAACTATTTTGTTTATGTGCTTGGCACAGTTTTTAAAAATCAATAATAATAATAATAATAATAATAATAATAACAACAACAACTTGGAACTTTTGCTTTGGACAAATGTCCTACTGGATGCAGCAGTTTTGACCATTGGCATCCTTGAAACGCAGGCGCATCTTGGGTTTGTATTTTTCAAGGTACACAAGTTGTTTAGAGTTGAAGGCCCCACGCCTCTTTCTAAAAGGAGACAACAAAGGATTACATGTTTAGAAAAAAACTGAGGCAATTCAAGTAACACAGGAAAACCAGAACTGACTAACGATACTGCTGTGTCATTTTCATTTTAAGAGTTTTAGGAGTATTTTTGTACATGACTTACTGACGAATAAACTGAACTGCATCCTCGTACATCATCCCACACTCAATTAAGGCTATGGCAACCAAGACAGGAGCTCTGCACAAAAGAAAAAAGGAATATGTATAATTACAAATTACATTTATTCAAATATTCAACTAAAAAAATTAAGCACTACTATGCATGAGATTTTTGCTGTGTTTTGTAATGAAGTTGGATAGAACATGAATTCTTGTTTACATAAGAGCTTAAACAAAGAGGACAAACCCTAGGTTACTCTTGTTGAAATCTGCCTTATATTTCAACATATATTTATTAGTAACTGCTCAGTTCTTACCGACCCAGTCCTGCAACGCAATGCACTGCAATGCAACAACCAGGTTCATCTTTAAATTTACACTTCAGCAAGTTCAACCAGTCGTCAACAATTTGGTCAGGAGGTGAGCAGCCATCATCAAAAGGCCAATCCTTAAAGAAGAGTAAAAAAAAGTGCTTTTCTTATTTTAAAGAACAACAACCTTTTGTAAACAAAATGTCACATTTATTATACTACACTGTGTGAGGTGATGTCTTTTGTGCCAGTATGAAAGTGCAGGTTTTCTTACCAAAACTTCAATCCCTTCCTTTTCCACTGGCGTCTTGTCGTAGGTGGCTTCACAAACTCTAACCAGTGTCTGCACACCAAAAGCTTTCAGCTCCTGAAAGGTACAGATAAACTTTTGAGCCGCCCTTATCCAGCACTTACTGGACTCACTGTGCATTAAATGAAGTGGTGCAGATCTACCTTACCTCTGTAAACTTGCTCAGCTGTGAATTGGTAGGGTTGTGTGTAATCAAGAACCTCATGCACTCATAGGAGATTTCAACAGGCGCTGGGCGGTTCATCTTGACACGTGGAGGGAGGTTAAAAAAATCTTCCAAGGTGTACAAAATGTTTTTGTTTTTTTGTTTTTTTACAAATATGGAATTTTGGGAAAATCTCAAATTTACACTGAAATTGTAAACTCAATAAGGAATGACTCTTAAATCTCCTCTATTAAAAAGCTAATAAGAAAAAGGGACTACACTTATGTTTATCAATTATCTAGTTAACCCATTCAGGAGAAGAGAGATAAACTGTTGTTGTTCAAAGGGGTGTGGGGGGGAGAGAGGGGACACGATTCTTTAGCACCCGAGTTGGCTCAAACCGACTCATACACTTGAACTTTGGGCAAATACAGCCTCTCCCCCAAAGTTCAGACTCTAAGACAGCAACGGTGGAGTGTAATCTTCATGTGGCAAGCCACCTTTTCACTTGTCCACAATGACCAGGTGCTGTGCCTGGCAGAAGTCTCCACTCACACTCACAAACGCCATAAATGTGCAGCCTACATTTAAAAAGACAACAGAACAGATATGTGGATTAGGGACACAACACATCCAGCAGAAGCTAAACGTCTTAACAAGTTCAAATTCAAAATATCATCTCTCAAATAATAAGTGATTACGAAAAAACTCTAGTAGGACTAAGCACAGCATTTGACTGACTTGCACGCGGTTCTTTGCAAAGGACAGCTAGCTACCTATAGAAAATATGTAAAGATATCACTAACTAACTAAATCAGCACGTGAGGCTTAATAGCTAAAATGTTGTACTTACTTTCAGTGCTTGTAAAGAAAAGTCGAGAACTCCGCATTCTATCTTCACCATTCGTCAGTCTCTACTTGGCATCTGCCGGAAAAAAACAGGCGCCCCAGTTATCTTAGCTGCCTATACACAGCATGAATAACCTAAGTTACCTAGCTAGCTATTAACCATGCAGGTGAATACAGGAGAACCCAACTAGTTTATTAAATACAATCTTTTAATAGTTTATATTAATACTAACACTGACGTATGAAACATATTAGTTAGCCAACTACGTTGTTCTTTTCGAACAAACTGCGGTATCTATAATATAATAGCGATTTGAGCTAGCTATCTAAAACCTTCTTGCTTACCTTTGTTCACAACCTCGCCTCGTGTGGCTAGCTAGCTAGTTAGTTAGTAGCTAGAGCTAGTAAATTCAAGCAGCAAGCAAACCTACGCTGCCGGCGATAGCGAGTCAATTGTGGCAGAATTTGCTCATCGCTCATATAGGGCTGTTCAGTTAGCCAAATAACACTGGCATACTCAAGCATCCTATTTGACAGGTATCGCTAGCTAGCTAGCTAACCATTTTAACAGCTAGTTAGTTAGCTAACATCGTCAAACAATGTCACCAGTGAAGCATATGACAGAATAATTAGCTGCTAACTAGTCCTTACTATAGGAATCGCAGTAGTTATCTAGCTAGCGCCGACTAAAGCTACATAGAATGTGAAATTATAAAAAAATTATCTAAAGGTGTTTAACATAAACAACTAGCTAAATAGCTAACGCTAGCTAGTTCGACTGATGCGTTCAGGCATTCGCTAACATTGCTGTAGGGATTAGCCAAGTTTCCTAGGTTACAGTTGTTAACCTTAGCTAGCTCGGGCGCTTAGCCGAATAGCAAGTATGCTAATCAGCGCTTGCCAGTTTTGTTTTTTCCCCACATTTCTACTTTTTGACAACTAGACTCATTGCAACAGACGACTTCTAGTATGATTTTGATGTTCCATTGAATAACCATTGCCGTTACAATTCAAAACTGCTAGTTACTTACAAAGAGTAGACGGCACATCAGAATACCGAGACAATCCAGTGGGCAGTGGTTTAACGACGGCGGTATCTAGGGTTGTGGCTACGTCGCTCGTTCCTTCGTCATCGCAAACCGCAAACAGTATGTAAGACCGGAGTTACTAGGGCAGCAGTTCTACGACGGGAGACCGTGTCAAATCAGGAACCATCACGTCCTCCTTATTAAAACACTGATGCAAAAAAAATAAAAATAAATCAAAGCATCTCTGGTTTGTCATTTGGTCAGTAATGTTTATTGTTTTACTATGGCATGTTCATTCATGGAAAGAATTATAGTTTGTAGTTTTATCTAAGTTATGTGGATTGCTTTGAATGTCAAGAAGAAATGTTTCAAAAATCATATGAACGAAAGCAGACAAAAATGAAGGACAAAGGCAGAACTTTGGAATAAGTATTAGTTATAACAAAGTTAGAATTACAACATAGTTATAGCATACTGCTCGAACATTGGGTCCATCTAACGGCAAGAGTGGGAACTACGACATTTTGTTTACAAATAAAGTAAACGAGATCTGCAAGACAAAAATTGCATCACAAAAAAAAAATTGTTACCAATGTAATTTGTTAAATTAACAAAGCTTAAAAAAATTGTTTTTGTTTAATGTCTTTTACACATATCAGTGTAAGCTTAGAAAGCTGCCAATGTGTACGATTTATGGAGATCTATAGTATACAAAACCACATTTTAGTTACTGTATAATCACATCTAACTATGAATCGTTGTGTTTTTGTTGGTTTGGAACGAGCCCTACATATAGGTAGCGTGTATTCGTCCAGCAGAGGCCGCTATGCTGCATCGACAGTAGGCTAGAGTGGACATTTTTAGAATGAAAGTTCGGTCTTGTACCCTGCCAACAGGAGAAAAATCATCCAGCTTTTACTATATCACAGTCGGACTAAGCATCTAGAATAAAAGCTTTTATTGCGAATGTTACCTTGTATTAGCAATCAAAGCAGCTAGCTACCGTTATCAATAAAACGCTTCCACAATGCTGAACAAGTAAAAATAATACTCACAATTTTACTTGGCAGCTATCACCCGTAGTTTAACTGACTAAAGAACTAAATATAATTTCTAAATATGTAATCACATCACTTGGTATACTAT
>JAOYMR010000010.1:15636538-15679005 GCA_025802075.1 Tenebrosternarchus preto | reverse complement strand
ATGAAAAAAGGGAATTTATAAATCTGGAGATTAATGTTTCATCTCAACATTAGATTGTCCACTGCGGCAAATCTTATAACAGCCACAACATACAAAGCGATTGTTTTATACAGACAAATCTGTACTGAAATAAACTTTTCTTGTATCCTTTAATTATGTAGTGCATTTATTAGTTTGTCCATTTTTTTTTAGTTTGTAAAGTCTTTTACATAACTTCAGTTTAACCAATTAATTTTGGCAGCAAGGTTTCAAAATCTATGAATCAAAGGTTCTGTGCAGGTCACAAATGATCAGTTTCCATAAAAATGGAAAAACCATAGTCTGTTTTTTATTTAGTTAAGTTATTTTATAAGTAATTGTAGCATTTATAATCATTTTAAGTATCCATTTACTTTATCTATTTACTTACTGTTTTATTATTTAATTAATAGATTAAATCTAATTACATTGTGAGGTTTTTTGCCATTTGCTTATTTGGAGGGGTGCTGGTGTGCTGACAACTCCAGCAGCTGGGCTCATGATGGTAGAGAGGCTGCGACATAGATCATTCATTCATTTATTTATTTATTTATTTATTTATTTATTTATTTATTTAAAAGGTGCTCAAATTCTAGTTCCCTCACATTTTAGTTCTGTGTTATTCTCTGTAAGCTTATGCCTTCTCATATATTCTTATATATACATATGAATAGCTTACGTTTTCTGAATTCCTTAGATGGACAAAACAACATTATAGACTGTCATATGCTGCTGCTCCACCTGATCTTGTTCTACCTGTTTTGTTTGGGTTTGTTTTTTTAAAAGGCGTTTCATTCACAGTCAGCCTTAGATCAGGTTCTACCGCATTTCTCTGTGGATTTTCTCTCTGTTCTGCTGTACTGTGAGTATTGTACTTGGTTAATGACATGGTATGTTACTTTTTTGGTGCAATACCAGGAAGAATGGGAGTTTTCATGACCTGGAGTATGTGTTTGATGTGTTCAGGTGTTTGTTTGTTTTTACAGATCCTGGGGATTTGTGTATGTATTTGATGTGTTCAGGTTTGTTTGTTTGTTTTTACAGATCTTGGGGATTTGTGTATGTGTTTGATGTGTTCAGGGGTTTGTTTGTTTACAGATCCTGGGGATTTGTGTATGTGTTTGATGTGTTCAGGGGTTTGTTTGTTTGTTTACAGATCCTGGGGACTTGTGTATCAGACCATTTGTTGGGGTTGCCAAACTAGTTCATTTTCAGTTTGGAAAAGAGTTGAGCCAGAACAGTATGATTAGTAAACATGATAGTTATATATAGTTATAGTTATATAACAGTATGATTAGTAAATATGATAGTTATATATAGTTATAGTTATATAACAGTATGATTAGTAAACATGATAGTTATACAAACATACTGTAATCATCAGTCATGACTTGATAAGTTTTTTGTACGGTGAAGATTTTAGACATAGTAAAGCATAAATAATCTATATTGCTGTTCTTCTGGTTGTGCTAAGAACTCTTGCTTAGATGAAGTTCTTCAGTAATTGTTTCCTGTATCAATCCTGCCTCCGAGTAAAATCTGTAATTAGTCTCTAGAAACTGGCATCAGCCAGAAATATCATTACATCTTGATCCTGAAATGTAATTACAGGCAAAATAAGAACAGTTAATTAAGTTTGATTTAAAATAAAAACTCACCGATCTGACTTACTTAAATGAGGCAAGGACTTAAAAAAGCAACAGGCCTGTGTGATGAAGGCATATTTGGCTTGTTTTTGTTTGTTTGTTTTCATCTGAAAACATAAACATATGTTCAATACTCTGTACTTTACGTCGTAGGTATTTTAACTTAATCCAGGGGCGTTTCTACACTACCTGCTGTACACATAGGGCAAAGCTCCTTTATCTGTCAGTCAGCTGTAGGGACACAGTTGGGCATGTGGTTTTTAAAAAAGGTTCCTGCTCCCTGTTCTATTGCTACGTTACCTTGTCTTACTCTTTCTCTCTCTGCTTCTACCTGCTCTGCAACCATGTTCATTTTCTCTGTTTTTCTATTCTCATTTTTGTCAGGAGAAAAGCTTTTTTGTGTTTAAAATTCACAGTTCACTTCAACAACAATGACACATACGTACGAGTCATAAAAGTACATATGAGTTATGTGATTGTGTTTACGCATCATCAGTTCATATTAGCTAGCTAGACAGCTACCTATGCCCTGGTTATATTTATCACTTTACTAACTTGTGTTGTCTAGTTAGCAGTTCTCTTTTGCTAACCCGAACAGTGCCTTTGCTAACCTACGTAGATTTATTTATATGACTTTATTTTAGTTTGTTAAATGGTTATAAGTGGCTAGCCTTAAAATATACGCGCTATCCTTACTTTCTTCCTTTACGACTTCTGCGTGGCTCACTTGCTTTTAAATACAAGTGTACGAGTTTCCACTGATAGCTCAATACAGTGAAGAGAAATAAAAAGAAACTGCCGCTGACTTTTTTTCTCAAGGAAAAGGCTTTGACGACTATTCCAGTTTACACAGACAGGGGACGGACAATAGCATAATTTATGCAAAGGCAAAACAAATCAAAGAAAAAATGTTTGGAACGCACGAACGCTTGTAATGCTAAGGCATTATGGGAAATGTAGTAACTGTAGTGAACTCGCTTAGTGGTAATGTTTCTACTGCGTAGTTCTGCTCAACAATCCAGGTTAAACGTAAAGCATTACGGCTTTCAGATGATGGGGAAAGAAAACATTTTAATTGGGTCTTGTCGACTTACCTGCCTTGATCTAATGTAAAAAGCCTCAGTAACTAATTATAAAGATAATCACTACCACATAATTTGAAATAGTTAAAGCCCATTAGATTTTGTATTTAAATTTAGATGTGCAAATTCATGACACTAATTGCCAGGAGACTGTCTGACCCAAACTATGATGCCCTGTTTTCTGACACTATTCCTAGTGTTTTTACATGAGGTCAGTGCAAACTTTCATGTGTGTATCTTGTTCTTGTAAATAATAGAGTATAAATGGTTCCTGTTTGTTTGCATTTTAGAGAACTGGCTGTGACCAGGGATGAACTGGCTAAGTCTTCAGAGCCTCCTCAGTGGGGTGAATAAGTATTCCACGGTGTTCGGCCGCATGTGGCTGTCCATGGTGTTCATCTTCAGGTTGCTGGTGTTCGTGGTGGCAGTTCAGTACGCATGGAATGATGAGAACAGAGGTCTGGAGTGCAACACCAGACAGCCAGGCTGTGCCACCGTGTGCTACGACAGCATCTTCCCCATCTCCCACACCCGCCTGTGGGCGCTGCAGCTCATCTTCGTCACCTGCCCGTCTCTCATGGTTGTGGCTCACGTCAAATACAGGGAGGAAAAGGACAAAAAAAGAGGTTCGCAACAGTACCCCAACCCAGGGAAGAAGAAAGGCGGGTTGTGGTGGACCTACCTCATCAGCCTCTTCTTCAAAGCCGGATTCGACATGGCGTTCCTCTACGTTCTCTACTATATGTATGGAGGCTTTGACTTGCCTCGCCTCATCAAGTGCTCTCTGGAGCCGTGTCCCAACACGGTGGACTGCTTCATCTCCCGGCCTACTGAGAAGAAAATCTTCACGTGGTTCATGGTGGTCACCTCCGCTTTGTGCATTCTCATGTGTGTCTGTGAAATGATCTATTTGGTTGGGAAACGGTTGTGCATAGCATTCCAGACAAGCCATGAAAACAGGTTAAACCATTTGACGACAGACCGTAGTCTGGACTGTGAACAGAGCATGCTTAAAGATACGAATGCAACTTTAGGAAAAATAACGTAGTGTTTTTACTCTCCTGTAAATCCATGTTTCTTTATTTTTAATCTCTCATTTTTTGTCTTTTTAAAAACATTCTGACGTTTTTTTAAGACTTAAAGGAATATTTAATGTAAAATCCATAACAAATGGCAATTTACTGGACATTGGAATAATGTTCATAGAAGAGTAAAGATTATATAATTAGAAGGACAACACACAGTTAAGTCCCCTGGGTCTGTAAGTGTATAAAGTAACAGTACCCTGATGTTAGTACGTTAGTACTAAGAGACAAGCAGTTCAGTGCAGTAATGCTTTAGTTACTAATCTAAATACCTTAAAGGACCACCTTTGGCATGAATTAATGTGTTAATGCATTGTGGAAAAAGCTTTGTACCAATTTATGATAACGTAATGGTGATATTATCATCACTTTTGTTTAGCAATTGTATTTCAGTATATACTTTCCTCAGTGCATTTTGTCCGTCATCAAAAATCTTTAGCCAAACTGTTATTTTTTGCCACATCTATTCTTCCATTTCTTCAAGTTGTTGCCCAGTTAATTTTTCAATAGCACTCCAATGGCAAGTAATCTCATACGTTACATTTGTCATCTCTGCAGAAGTTTTAACTAGCATTTTCTCCACCCCATTCTTCTTTGTGCCCTAGTCCAGGTGATCACAGGTCAAACTCCTTTTGTAAAGTGGAAATTCTCCAGTTTCCCCATTTTATGGATTTTGTTTGAAATGCTCTTTTTAAAGTACACCGAAATGGTTTATGTCAGTTATGTTGCTTATATGTAAACGTATTTAAAGTTGATAGTAGAAATATTTATGGATGTTTGTTGCTTGAAGGATTTCTACAGCACTTTGACACTTTTATTGTTAAACGGGCTTTATAAATAAAATGTATTTACTTATGAATTTCTTTCCAAAAGAAGTAAAACAAGGGACATGCTACACATCCAGGTTTAAAAAGCTGGACAAACTATTTTACTTGTAAAATAATGTATATTTGCATGATGCCAATCATCCAAGTGCATTTAAAATATTTCTAATTCGTACACTCAATACTTATCAACAATAAAATGACTTTATATGTAGCATTTTCATGTTTGGTGTGTTTCATTTATAAAATCAGAATGTACGTGGCTAGCTTTCTGTAAATAGGCCAAAACACTCAGTGTGTTTCCAGTCATCCTTCACCATCTGATCCCTCTGCAGAGCTCCTCTTCTGTACGCTCTCCAGCTCTAGCGTTCCTACACACCTTTCAATTCGTTCATTCTCTTCTCTTTCAGTCCACCTTAATGCCAGCCTACACTGCCTCTCGCTCAGAACACATTTAAAAATAAAGCCCTCTAGCGTCTCCCTGGGCCTGGTACGTCTTCATTTGCATGTTACATAAGCGTCGTCCCCTGATCTTTTGCCTTCTCCGACCAGCGATTACCTCCGCCCTCTCCTTTTCACCCAAGCAATAAATGAAAGGTTGATATTCATGCACACATTCTGTCTGTAAGAAGTATTTGGTTATACCTCTAACTGCATGGTTTCTTTATTTAAAGAGCCTTCGCTCAAAACTAATGCTTGGTACATTAGTAATGTAATAATGGCCTCACAGGAATCGATTTACCTGATGGGGCACAGGTAGAAAAAGAGGAATTACGAAGCTTGCCAAATCAATATACCACGCTGACCTGAGAGCTCACAGCAAACATCGCACTTACTGATTCGCCCACACAGCTGAGCCCCTCCCACACAAGTGCCCTTGCTTCGACTCACACACACAAGCGCGGTACACCCTCCCACACACATACCAGCCTCCAGCCAGCATTTTCACTCCAACCTTTCTTTCATTTTCAGCTCCGCACTCTCCATTCCCCAAGCCAGAAACATTCAAGACGACTAACTGGGATTTCTAACGATCCAGAGTTCGTATCAAGTTTGTTTCAAGGACAGCCACGGGATTGTTAGTGCTAGCCAAAATAAATCAAGGATGGACCCTGAAAATGGGAGCGGAGTTGTTGAGAACACCGGGGAGCAGATGGAGAATACCACACTGAGCACGATGTGGGTCACGGAGAAGCAACAAAGAGTGTCAGCAAACCCTTGTAGCACAGACATGAGAACATGGTGTTAGTCGATATGGCCCAGTTGTGTTATGCTGGCACACAATGCATTAAAATGTGGCCTCATTAAGACTGAACTAATTAATTTGTCCTAAAATAGCCCTCTCTGGCCCCCCTATATCGCCACAAGTAAATCGTGTCTTCATGCCCTCCCCTCATATAACACACACGAGAAATCATATATTACTAGGCCATGAGACAGATGGAGAAAGCAGCAGAAGAGAGTGGGGATGAGGAAGGTGTAAGGAAAAGACTTTCTGCACACAAGATTCTGTCGTATTTTCAGCTGAGCTAAAAAAAAAAAACCCCCCAAAAAAACCCACACAGATGAGAGGAGAGAGATATATTCCTGGTACTTCACATATGCTTTATTGACAGCCCAGACAGTACAATAATGCATTTCTATTGCCTTGTTAATATGCTTACAGATAAAACGTGTCGCCCTGTAAACATTTGTTTGAGTTTTGAGCGGTCAACTGAATTCAGCAAATAAATACTGAACTGCACTGAGTACTGAGCATTGTGCACTGCAAATAAAGTGTAGTATACATGTTTTAAGTAATAACCCCATCTTCACTGACGTATTCATCATCAATTCTATATGTCCTCACAATCATTCTGAAATAACCCTAATAACATAAAGCATTAATTATTTTCCTGCAGCATATACAGTACATAGCAAATATAGCATTTATCTCTGACATGACATTCTATTGCACTATAGGTTTTAGTTAAGAATAATTTTAGTGTTTCTCTGATGAAAACCCTTTAGTAAAATTCACGATCACAACAACCTATTAATAGCCAGTTCGGGCAGTTTATCATCAACAAAAGCAACAAATAAAGTAATAATAAAAAAAAAACAACTTAAGCAAATCACAATGACTATAAGAGACCTATTAATGCGTAAGAATGGAAATAAATTTTGCAGCACATCATATTCCTGAAAGCCACCTCTACCAAAAATGTATGAGAAGTACTTTTATTAGCAAGAGGTGTGCAAGTCTCAATTTGGAAATGAACAAACCATCTTAGTTTCCTAAATAAGATACAAATAATGGGTGGGTTTCGAAAATGTGTTACAGCATGTTTTGACACCAGCATGATAGTTGTTAGGATGCAGCTTTCACCTCTGTGTGGGGCTTTCCCCCCTGTGTGTACTGTGAACACACCTCAGCTCTCTCCTGGACAACAATAGCAGGCACCTCCCCATACTGGCAAGAAATCTGTTCTGCTTGGTCTCCATGGCGTTCTCTGCCTGCTTCTGATTGGTCTTCACTGAACAGTCTTTGAAGGACGTCCTGTTCCAGCTCCTCCCAGTGGTCCCATTCAGGTTTGGCTGACACTGGTTCAGGGTCAGAGTCAGAAAGATCCGAGTCCCAATCACTGTCTCCAACTGTGGAGGCTATCACAAAGTCTGCCCTGGAACCACTGTCCTCAGAATCTGAATCTTTTGAGTCACCGTACACAGAATGGCCTTCTGTAACCAGCAGATGACAGTCTGGGGCTGCCAGGTATACGAAGCTGTCAGTGGACAGGAAATCACACTCATCAGGGTAAGGGGAGGGTTTTGTAAAGGGGGCTGGAGGTGAGGGCTCTTCTTGTGCTGTAGTTGATACCCTTTCCTTCGGGGGAGGGGGTGCAACTGAAACCGCCAGGTAGACAAAACTGTCTGTTGCAATAAAAGGATCCACATCACTGATGTCCAATACGGTCCCCCTGACATCATGTTTTGAGGGTGACAGGGGCAAAGGCACATCAGTCTTTGATGTTTTCACAGTGTTATGAATCTCTTTGACTAGAGATTCATTGTCCATGGATTTTGAGCCCTCTTGCTTAACTATGCCTTTGGTTTTCATTTCCTTTGTATGAATTTCTTGGCTTGGATCCTTGCTCTCAGCTCTAAACAAAAATGGCTGCTTCTTAACCAGAGTTGAACACTTGGAATAATTGATTTCTGGTGGGCATGTCACAGTCACTGTGCAAATCCTGCGTTCAGTCTCTCCTGTGTTCGGTGAAATACGACTTCCCAAGTCTAACTCAATCATAGATCTCTCACCATCAGAGGTAATGTCCTCTTTACTGGTCTGGCTGAGATTTGACATGTAAACACCACTGGAGTCTGAATCCAAAGTTAGATTAGAATCTGGTGAACCCATTTGCCCATATTTATTCAGGTGAGTCTCATCCATGTCAAGACTCAAGATGGTCGGAATCATAGGTTTATTATGATTTTGTCTTACTGGCTGTGCAACAATTACATAATTTTTGTTTTCCTTTGGCGGTGCATCTGACTGATACTGGGGTAGATCAATGAGCTCAGAGTCTATAGAGTCCTCTCTACTTATTCTCTCAAGTTCCAAGAGATCTTCAGCACCTAGCTCCGAGCTCGCGGCAGATGGGGCTTGAGAACCACCAAATCCCGTTGGAGGATGCAAGAGTGGCCATCGCCTCAAGGAGCCTAAATTCTGTGAATCCGAGTCTTTCCATGATTCATCCCACAGTGAATTAACCATCTCCAGTACAGCCTCCCAATTCTCCACCTCACACTCCGAAGGCGTATTTTCATCACCACTCTCCTCGGCTTTTTCTTGAACCGGTGCCATTTGGCTACTGTGCTCTACGACTTCCTCCTTCATCATCTCGCTTTTCAATGATTCACTTTTGCGCTCCTCTATCTCCCTTAAGATCTTCCAGTCTTGCAAAGAACATTCCTTCAGTTCACTTTTCAACAAGGATTTACCCAGCTGCCCCTCCACTTTTCCCTGGTGCTCAGGAAAGGGAGAAAGGCGCGGCATAGGCTTTTTGTCAGAGACGCTCCGTAAAAGCAGAGAGGGCAACGGAGGAAGAATGGGAAGGTTGTGAACCGCACCGCCCTGTCTCACGGTCCTCCTTCTTCCAATCAACCTCCGTGGCCAAGTGGACTCCATTGAAGTTTTGCAGACTACAGGCGATTTTGGCACCTGCGAGTGCAAAAGGGGCACGGTGTCATTCTCTGGCGGCTCTGGTGTGGCAGGTTGCTGCTCACTAACCGGTTCAACGGGCTTCGGTTTAAAAGTCTCAAACACTCTCTCTTTTACCACGTTCACATCCCCTCTGTTCTCCTGCTCTTCATCCCTTTCTCCTTGTGTCTCATCACACATGAGAGCGCTCACAGACAGTTCTGAGAGCGGTGGTCTTGGTGAAGTAGGCTGGGTGGGCAAAGACTGTCTATGGAACTGCTGATGGTAAGGCAGGGGAGAAGGAGAAAAAAAAACAGATGGAGTGTGTGTGCCAGTAGAGAAGGGGGATCCAGAAAAAGGTGAGATCTGAGGGGAGGTGATGCTATTTGGAAAGAAAGCCACCCCTGGATTTAAGAAGTTCTTTTCTCCTGGTGAAAGCTCCAAAGCATCTGGGAACTTTGGAGGTGTAAGAACCTTCCAAGAGTGCCGGCAGAGGTTGTCTTTCTTGCCGCTGTCCTGAAGGTGATGTCTCTTGTTCATGGATCCACCAGGAGCTGAAGAACACGACACACTTGGAGAAGCTGACCTCACAAACCCTCCTGGAGATCTAAGTTCATCATTGGCCAGCTTCAGTGAGTCAAAAATGAACCTCTCATCCAGTCTTCTCCCACTGCTGAGAAGCACAGAAGACCTGGTATCAAACACATCGCCACCCAGGGAGCCATTACTGGAGAAGTCAGTGTCTCGACCCCTCCTCGACCCCAGAGTGCTGTGGGCAGAGCCGTGGTCGATCTGTTCATTGATGCACATTGTATCATAGATGGAACGTTGAGGGATGTAGCCATCTTCATTGTAGCCTTCTCTGTCAGTTTTCTTTGAGCAACAAGGACTCTGGCGTAGGCAGCCTGGGCGACTCAATGGCTTTCCCATTGTGTAAACAAACGGCTGTTAACGCGCTTCTAGCAGAAGCGAGACGTTAATAGTTGCAAGGTGTAAATATTAAAGTGCTTCCTGTTAAATCTCGACCACCACTTTAGATTTATCCATAATGTGTAACACTATGGTGGTCACCAAGCAGTAATCGAAGAGATTAAACTTTCAGCTGGAAAAGCAGCAAAAATGTAATGGTGTCAATATCTTTACATAAAATAAAGGCATTCCTTAAAAACTAATATACATAAACATATATATGTTCCACTTATCAATAGCAAGAACTAGTAGAATGGAAGTAACTTCATGAGTTGATCCTGATCACTCATGCAGGTGTAGGAGCTCATCTCAATAAATCAGCAGAAAGGAACAGATGTACACCTATCAGGCTATCTCTTCGGTGTAGTCTCTGAATATTCACCATCTGTTCTACTCAGCAAACAGAGCTGACACTCCTGGCACATGTACCATACTTTTAGAGTCTTACATCCAGTGGGTCAGACGTTAAAAATAAACACACAACAAAAGAAGGAAACTCACTGCTCTTTCCGATCCAAATTTGGCGTCGGTCTTTTCCAGGGTGTCCGACTACTTTCTCCTTTCGTGGTGATAATCATTTTTATCACTTCCATTACTGTGCATTAGGAGCGTCTCTCCAGAAATCATAGCATCAGTGCCATAACAGATGGACAGCCCCAGTGCCCTGCACTCCTGCGGTCCAAGTGTGGAAACTGTCCATGAAAATTAGGCATAGTCCGCATTTCAGCACTGTAGCGCTGTCTTCAGAATATTATCCTGTCTTGTACAGAAACACTGATGGTTTGACAAATGGCCTCCTATTTCAACACCAACGCCAGCGCTCTCTCTCTCTCTCTCTCTCTCCCTCCTCTCACGCTCCCTCACTGACTCTCAATCAGAGATTCCCCTCCCCCAAGTTCTGACGCTGCTTCAGGGCTTTTGCAGTTATCGGGAGCTTTGGACTTTTTCCCCCCCCGTCTCCACTGTCTCTATTCATTTGCGATCAGTCATTTTTATCTCAATTTGGACTTGGCCTCTAATGAGGTACCTCAGAAAACCTACCCAAGAGCACAGGGGAAATCAGACTCCCTGCTCGATTTGCCACCTTTTATGTGTATAGATGATGCGAGACCTCATTTACATTTTAAACTAAAACGGGAGCAAAAAGATTATCTTTAGCTGTTAACATACATAGATCTGGGATGAATAGTTTGGCATAATGGATAATTATTATTGTCATGTACAACCATGTACTGTCAGTTTGTCTTTGTTGTTTTCCTCCTCCTCACCCTCACCCACCCACCCGCACACACACACACACACACACTCGCGCTCTCTCTCTCTCTCTCTCAAACCGGCACAACTGACACCTCTTTGCCCTGTGCACTCCCACACATGCTTTTGCTCAGTCTGCACAAGCATGATCGCTGGTGAGTTTTGCCCATACCAAACGCATTCATCTTTAATTGGCCTGGCATCTGTACAGACACAGGCTGCTCTCTATTGCATATGAAAATATATAAGATTGCAAATATAAATAAATAAATAAATAAAAGTGAACAGCAACACTTCACCAAAACAGCCGACCTATGATTAAAATACTGAAAAGGTCAAATTATTCAAATGGATCTTACTTGGGACAATAATTCAAATACCGAGGGCTGAAGGTCCGTCTGCATCCTTACGATTTGTGCTGTATTTCTTGAAACCTGCAGAATCCAGCCCAGCACAAGTAAAAAGCCCTCGACTCTGTTACCATGGTAGCAAATGACAATTGGCCTTATATCGTAGGCAGGCGCTGGATGTATCTGTGCAAATATCTGCATAATCTTGTGTCTAAACATCGCAGAATTGATTTGGCTGCAATCTTATGGCCATGTGAGGATCTTACCACTCAAACTAAACCAAACTTCGGCTCCGTTGATTTCTATTTGTATTTCTTTGCCTCAGAAGGTTACAGCATTTTCACAAAAAGGACCCAAATCCTAAAATTACTTCAACAGCAATCTCTGAAATCAGGGCAGTAAATAAAATATCCAGAGAATTTGAGAATTATTCTTCTAATCCAAGCACACCATAAAATATTATTTTTAAGGAATTATTTTTATGTACATGACAAAAACCATGATTTTATGATTGTTTGAAAGCAAAACATTGTGTATTTATATAATGCTGTTATCACTTTAAAAACACTTTAAAGCCTGACAAATCCTATAATTGTTTACATACGTGTTTAGCAGACTAATTTTGGGATCATCTTTTTTGTGGTGATTGTTTTAGAATATCCTCTAAAATAAAGCAAACCAGAGTACGTCAGTGCTAAAATGACTTCAGCACTTGATGTTCGAGAAAAATTCTTGGAATCTGCATTCTAAAGAGAATTTTAATCAAACATAATAAAATGTTTAAGAGACTAAGAAAATGGTACATGTTTTGACAGTAAAGTGGTACATATTTTGACAGTAAACCAGGTATATTTCACTAGATGATGCAATCATTTCACTAGATGATTACATTTGTAACATCACAGTGCCATCACACCCCTCCCCTCCCCCCCATCCCCTGCAGAAGGGCAAAAATAAACCAGAGTGTCTTAGTCCACAATTGTCCATCACTTTCCCATTATTCTTGTGTTTCTGCATCTCCGTACTCCAACTCCTCCCGAACCCATGTAGCGTGTAGGTGTGTGCAAACGGCCCTGCGGTTAGTCACCCACACCACCCCTCCCCTCGTGGAGCCACACAGCTGCGAGGACAGCAGCTCACGCAGAAAAGCGACGTCCTGATCGCGTCGTTTCTGGATCTCGCCCACGGCTATGAGCCCTCCTCGTCAGAGGAGGCCGGGGGCCTCTGCTCCGCTCTGGGCTCCAGGTGCGAGTGGCGCACTGCGAGCACGCGTACGAGCATGCTCTCCAGCACGTCAGGGTCCAGCGCCTGGTCGGAGAACCACAGAGGGCTGTCGGGGTGGCAGGAGGTCAGCGGCTGCAGGTAGAACAGGTCCAGCCGCCGTTTCACCGAGTCCGAGCTGCGCCGAACAGAGGAAACGAGCCTTTAGGAGGGAGGGCTAAGGCACCAAATGGTGCTTAAAGTGTTGGTAACATAGAGCTACATGATATGGAGAAAAAAACAAAAGATTTCCTATCGGTGAAGACGTGAATGAAATGAAACTCAAGCTGCAACATTTGAAAATCGACCAAGCATGAGGCTGCCTGAGATAAGGGTCACTGTACATACACTTGCTTCAAACTGGTTTCTTGGCAAAACTTCAGTACTTCGAAATGTGGCCGTGTATATTGTATCTGATCATTATAATATTCCCACTGTTCCTTTGCCATCTTCAGTGACTACAGCCCCGTTGCAGTTCATTTTTTTTCCTTCCTCTCTTTCTTCCCCCCTAATAATTGTTTATTCAAAATGATCATCACGTAAACATAACAGTGATTATTATGATTCATCAAGCCATGTCTTCTGGGATGTCAGACATGAGTGAAAATGCACACTACCTTATAACTTGTTTGAGGGTTCACTGCACTTTACAGCCTGTGTCATTAACAGTATTTGTTAGGGAAGGAGCACAATGAAGGCCAGCAGGAGATAAACTGCACAGCTCGACATCAGAGTGAGTGAATGTTTAGTTACATGGACTCTCACCATTTGGACAGGTAGAATTCATACAGTCTAACAGGACAGTGTAAGGGATTCTCAGTATTCTCAGGCAGGTACCCTTCATTGTCTTCCTGTTCTCTCTTGCGTTTACCGAATACAACTGGAACCGCAAAGAGGAACAAAAAAACAAGGTTATAACAGGTTATGAAAGTGGTTATGACGCGCAGTTTTCGACACAAAGCGACCAATCCGTTTCCTTGACTTTAAGTCTCCGCAACTCACTTTGTTTCTCGCCGCCTTCCTCCTTCGTGGTGAATCGGAACCTGATGTGAGAGCAGCGGCCATCCTTGGAGGTCCTGGAGCAGCGGCCGACGTTGGAGAAGGACAGGCGCCGATGCTGGACCAGGGTCTTCAGGCCGAGCAGCTTGACCCCGAAGAAGAGCAGCGTGTTGAGCAGCACGAAAGGAGACAGAGCACCCAGTTGCTTACACTCCCACAGGAAGCTCTCCTCCACGCGGGACTGCAGGAGCCCTGCACGCAAATGCGGAAAGGGGGGGGGGGGGTTGGGCCCATCAGGTCTAGAGTGCCAAAGTCATCACGGCCATGTGCAAGGGGGCGTGTCAAAAAGCACACGTTAAGCATTTAAAAAATAAACAACAAAAAAAACAAATGTGTTACCACTTGGTGGCAAGGTGTGTTCCCAGTTTTTTAGCAGCGCGGTGATGTCTGCGGTGAACTGGCTGTACAGCGGATCCACGAAGATGTTCTCGAGGCGCCCGTTTTCAAGCAGGTGCTGTATTTCATGACGGAAAGTGACCAGGACGGCACAAAAACAAGCAGAATCGCAGAAGAAACAATGATACATGGAATCAAACAAAAGGTTTCTCAGATGATTTAACCTGACACCAGGTTGTCGCTCTCCATTTAGAAATCCCCACAAAGGACAATATGTAGATGGACAATGAACAGCTGAATTATATTCTGAGGAGAGCAGATATCACATAACAGAGGAGAGCTGGATATACATTTAGGAGATTATTTGCCCAGCTCAAACAAGTGATATGATTTAACAAAGAGTGAACAACAAACATGCTGTAAGAAGGGCCATGTTCCTTCCTGTTAGCTAAAACTGTATGAGCAATGCAAATGCAATAGTGGCAGTTGAGGGGGGGAGGGGACAAAAAGAAGCTCTCAATTGGAAAATATGCTAATGTACATTTAGCCACTGGACAGTGGACAATTGAGTGCAACTTAACTCGACTGCAGCTGTCAGAGCAAGACTCTTCAAACCTTCTAAATGTGTTTCTCTTGCTGTTGACGGTGAGTTGAATTCTCACTTGGATGAATTAACCGTCCTTTGTTACTGAATATTTAGAGTCTGCCTCTTACGTCAAGACTAACCAAAAGAAGTTTTTCTTTCAAACTTCAGCAATGATAACAGACACTTCTGCCAACTTGCCATCAGACTCGTGCGTGTATGTTGTGTAAAAGTAAAAAAAAAAAAAAAAACAAGCAAATGAAATGTAGGTACAGTGAAGGAAGCTTTCTGCTCATGTCAACAATACCAGAAGGTCCGCCGTTTTGCTATCAGTAGCGCAAACAAAGGAGACGAATTCTGAAAAACCAGACCTGCTGGATGCCCAAGCACAGATAGTACACGCTGTCAGGTGCGTAAGCCTGGCCATTTGGCCTGCGAACTTCACAGATGAATCGACACAGGGCGCTGCTGAGCTCTTCAGAGCTGCACCGCAACACATCCTCCTTCACCGTCAGAGGGCTGGCTGAAGAGGACAAAGAGACAGAGGTGGAATTAAAGCGGGGTGGAGGGAAGCTCAAGTTCTGCCGGGAGCAAGATAACATGGCGTCGCCCTCAAATGTGTTAAAATCACAAAAACTGAAATGCTGAAGGATAAAAAAGGTTCTCTGCTTAACTTGCATAAAAAAGCTCAAAGACTATTTGATGAAGTCATTTTCTTCACACTCTAGAAGAAGAAGACGGAAAAAAAAAACGACGACTTCGTCTCAAGACTGTTGCTGAGCAACAGTGCCATTGGAGAAAGCGTCAGCAACACAACATACCGGCAACCACGCACAACAAAACGGTTACATACGTGTGCGAATTCACAAGCTTGCTGATCACACTTACCATCGGCCTGTTGGCCTCTCCACTGCACCCAGGACGTCCAGGCGTTCACTCCATACATGTGATGGAGCTTCGAGCTGGATGGACTAGATCCCACACTGCTCACCAGATCTGTGACCAAACGCCTCCGGCCCTGCAAAAAACAAACACTCGTGAATTTTGACACAAAACACTGCAAACCGCTTGAAAATGTGACTTTTCCAAGCTAAGGCAATGTATTAGACTGTGTAGGCATTTAGAACTATGAAAAGACCAATAACAACATTAGCTTGAACTTTAACAAAAGTAAACAACTTGAATGTCAGAAAGTCTAAAGTAAAAATATACATACACAATTAAAGACCAAATCACACCAAAAAGTACCAAGTGTTTTTGTACACAGTATGAAACAGTAGCAATCCCAGTTCACTTTAGATGAGGAATAAATTCTGATCAATTTAAAAACATAGAAACTGCAGCACCAAAGTCTCACAAGATATACTACAAGATAATACTAAAGTGAACACCACACATTTTATTGAATCAAAACCTGAACAAAGAAAAAGGTAAGAACTTAGAAACTACTGAATGAACAGAACTATTACAGATCAATTTGAGCGTCAGTGGACAGAAACGGAGGTTAATATCCTTAGAAACTCTTCGGCACCATAACAAGAACTCAAATCTGCGCTGTATGACTCAAATATTTCACTTGAACCTTGAATTCCAGTTCACAAATATAGATTTGAATTTTTCCAGGTGTATCTAAGAATAAATACAACACACTGTTCTGCTCTAGTCTTGGTAGAGACTGATAAAGTTCCTTTAACTAATACAAAAAAAGAGAGAAAGCTTAAATAACAACGTAATAAAGGGAAAATAAGTACAGGAAGAAAATACAGAATAATAATTCAGCCAAATTATGTTTAGTAAGTTTTTTTCCCTCCATGCATGGTTCCTAATTAATTTATGTAAGAGAAAGACAGGGGCCTGTATAATCTAGTACTATGTAACAGAACAGGAAGGGTGTAAAGAAGTGTTCAGGGAAGCTGAACGATTGAGGAGGCGTAGTGGCCAGCCTTATTTGGAAGTGATCTCACCTTCCTAGGTGCTCGTAAGTAACTAAGGGAGTTTTATAAGTAATTCAAGTAATTAAGTGAGTTTACACACACACACACACACACACAAAACCCTGAACAACCCTGAACCGCCCATCAAAACTACAAAATAAAACATTAGGTAAAGCTACACGAAGGCTTCTGTTCACACCCGACGCAGATGTCTTCTTTTACTACAGCCGCCATCTTCGACAAGCCGGTCTACAGATGCCTCCGCAGCGACGCCTTCAGCACGATCTTCTCCATTGCTTTCAGCGCGGTCTTCTCCATCACTTTCAGAACAATCCTCTTCCATCTGCTTTGCTGCCATTCTCCTTTTGTTTGACTGTATGGTATTATGGATGTAATTTTTGATGTCCTTCCATGTTCTTGATTTGAGAGCATCTGGCTCATTCTTTATGCAGTCCAGACACTCCTTTTTCCCTGGTACCTTCCTGAGGTTTATATACTTCTTCCCCATCTGCTTCCTCACTGCCTGTTGTTCTTCCTCCCCCCATCTTTTTCTTTTTTCTTTTGATCTGGCAACACATCCAGAACCTAATAAAAACAACAACAACACAATAAACGTGGTGTTATACTTTTAAATATATAGTTACACATATATACACAAATAATACACACACACACATCTTTCCATTGGCATCTGCATGGGTGCCTGTACCTTCAGCAGCAGTCGTTACTTCCCTTGGGCCATGATCTTTCCCACATGGGATTGCTCCTTGGTCCATTGTATGGAGCAGACTGCAGATTTTTGCCAGCTGCGAAGAATTTTCATTCAGCCCTTGGTAATCATAACTGTCGTCACCCACAAGCTTAGCTATGTGTTGCTTTTCGTAGCCATTAAGGCTCAGAATTTGGTAAAGAATAGCTACATGTTTATGTGTATATCCAGATGTTAGACCCTCTGGATTTCCAGCACCACAGTTTTGGGCTAAATTTCTTAGGCAATCAGTGGCTCTTATGTGAGTAGAAGCCCCCAATCGAGCAAAAATGAATGGGTTGTCCACAGGAACATCAACATCCTTGCGGCATTTGATGAGGAGGTCCAAAGATGATGCCATCTGTTTCGTGAGTAAAACAGTAATTGTACTTCCATCTCCACAAGAGATTCCTATTCTGATTAACTCGTCACTAAGACTCCGTTCTAATTTTGTTAGGGTGTCAGCCCTATCTCCACTAAATGATTCTTTGGCTCTGTTTATGTAATTTTCAAGCAACATTTTATCAGCCACTCCCTTTCGTCTTCTATTAAACAAAGTGATTTCAGCAAGAAGACTTTCACGAAGTCTCTTCCAAGCATCTGGGTTTGGCTTCCCTATTAGCTCGCTTTTGGCCTCATCTTCAGCTACTCTAAGAAATTTCTGTAGTTTGATGACATCTTCTGTAAGAAGTACGACATCCACCGTGTTCTGTTTAGAAGAGTTTCCTGAGGTGCAGGTATGTGAAGACACAAAGGTTATCCAGTCCGTTTCAAGCAATTCAATAAACCTTCTGGCTTGATCTGCAGCATCTTCTCCCATACTATTCTCTGCCAAAGCGATTTCAGTAGCCCGCTTCAGAGAATAGCCCAGCTTCAAGACTATCACTGGAGTTTTGAATTTGTTAGAGTTCTTATCAAAACCACCAATCACCTTTGCAGACTCCAAAGCCAAGTTAAACTTGGATTCAGAGCATACTTGATGCAGATATTCAACACTCCGATCCAATTCCTTCACAGCTAGCATAAATCTCCCAAGTTCTCTCATCTTTTGTGAAATGTAATTTTGCTGTGCGTTTTGATGGCCAACTTTTTCATAAAGTCTATTGCCAAATTTGCAGATCAAGGAATCATTTCTCAAGTGTTTTGAGATGTTATCATCTCGCATGCGACGGACAATATCTTGGCACCCTTCAGACAGAGATTCATGCAGTGCAAATGTAGTTAAACGAAACCTTCTCTTGCGAGGAGAATTTTCACCATTCTTCTTCATTTTGCATGACCGCTGATGCTGCCACAAAACACGCCCAACATAAAATCCCAGGCAATGAGGGCAAGGTTCATAGTCATTTAATGAATTGTTCTTTTTTGGTCGTTTCAGTGGGATGATTTCCCCATTTCCATTTTGAATAATTTCAATGTTATGTTCATAATTGCCTTTATTACGGAGTTGCTTAAGTAAAAGTTTTCTTGTATTGGAACCTTTTGGAAAGCTGAGGGCATGTGCGACATCCTTTTCTTTTGCATGTTTTTTCTCCAAGTGCCTTGCTATTTTGCTTACAAGCCTTTTACAATAAAGACAGGACTGCTTCTTGCCATATATTCTCCGAACACCAAACGTTTTACAACTTTGTACCACTCTTGACTTTACAGAAGAGAACTTGGACTTTGAAGAAGAGGCCTTACATCTAGGCTTGGCTCTCAAGCAAGACAGCGTGCTAAACTTGGAATTAATTCTAATGTTCTTGGCCGATTTCTTGCGACGCGCTGCAGCTAAGCCTGTCGATGGTTCAGTACTACTACTGCGGTTTTTAGTTGGGTGAAACTCATTTAAGCTGCTCCTATTCAGCTCGCACTCCTTGTTGTCCATGTTTTGTCCATTAACATTAGGACTAGAACAAAGCAATAACTGTGATGTGAGGTTTTGGCTGTCTTCCAGGTTCAACTCTGGAATTGGCTGAATGCTTAGTGTCAAATCTGGTGGTAAATCTGGTGTTTTTTCACTGTACTGTGAGGTGGCTCCTATTTCAGACAAAAGAGCAGATTCGATGTTGTCAGTTTCGGACTGCTGACATGCAGTGAGTGACTCAGAAGGGTTTTCTAAGCCCATATCAAAGTCATTACTTTCAGGAATGTCCAGATCCGAGTTTCGAACACAAGAAATCCAATTTGTCTCAAGAAGTTCAATAAATTCTTTAGCTTTAGCTGCAGTCTCTGAATCATGCCCCATGAAACTCTCACCAAATAGAATTTCAGCTGTTTGTCTTAAAGAATAACCAATTTTCAGGACCAGAGATGGTGTTTCAACTTTGTTAGAAGACTCGTCAAAACCACTAATCTTCTTTGCACTCTTTATGGCCAATTCAAACCTGGATGGAGTGCATATTTGATCCAGATGCTGAACAGTCTGGTCAAACTCCTTTACTGCAAGCATAAATCGCCCCAGTTCCCTCAGCTTTTGTGATATATACGCATGACGCTTTTCCTTTTTCTCCTGCCCATGTTTTACCATAAGTGTATCACCATACTTGCAAATCAGATCGTCTTCCCTTATATGATCCAAAACACTGTCTTGATTCATTCCGTGGATAATTTCTTCACAAGCCCCAGAACGAAATCCATGTACTGGTAGCATCTTGGATGATGCAGACTGAATCCTTCTACGGCAACCAGTGCCGCTGTCCTTCCTCATTTTGCAAGCCTTTTCATGCCTCCACAGATCATGTCGGACATAAAAAGCCAGACAATGTTGACAAGGCAGGTACTCACTCGCAGAATAATCGACCGTTGGTCGTTTATAAGTGACAAGCTCTCCACTGCCATTTTGAAGAACTTCAATATTATGTAGGTAATTGCCTTTTTTACGGAGCTGATCAAGTAAAAGAAGCCGTCTTTTAGAGCCTTTTCGAAAACTGAGAGCATGTGCTACATCAGTTTCATTTGCATGTTTGTGTATCAAATGCCGTGCTATTTTGGTATTGGGTTTCTTACAGTAGACACAGAACTGTCTTTTGTTCCATTTCTGACCTCCAACAGTTTTATTACATGTTATCACACTTAGCTGTTTTGGTATCACTGAACCTGAAGAAGAACTAGGAATTAGACTGGAATTTTCACTAGATTGAGGACTGAAGCCTGTACTTGACCCAAACGTCTTTTTCATCTCTCTTGCAGAACCCATTTCAGATTGTAAACTATTGTCCTGGCACGATGACAAGGTAAATGTTGAGTTAACATCCACATCAGCAATCAAGTTCTTTGCAACCGGTCTATCCAAACTGTCATCAGAGTTAATGCTGCAATCAGAACTTTCATCATCAACTGGATCATAAGCAGATCCACTCGAGGCATCAGAATCCAGTTCATATTCATGGTTACCACTGTTATCAGTATTGAAGTTGGTTCTAGAAACTCTTGAAGAAGTAGATCTCAGGCTGTACTTTGGTCTTGGTGTTAAACTTGATTGTGGGCTGGATCTGCAACTCAGACTGGGTAGGTGATCAGACTCATTAGTAGGTTTAGTACTGGACTCAGAGTTGGACTGGAGGAAATGATTAGGTCTGGACTTCATACTGGATTTGAGACAGGATTCAAGAGATGGCAGGGATCTTTCAGGACTTGACCTCATATCTGACTGAAGGCAGGAATCAAGAGTTGGCTGGGGACTTGAACTTGAGTCAGGATTAGGTGGTGAGTGAAGCTCCAGACTAGATTTTAAAGTAGATGGAAGGCAAGATTCAGAACTTGTCTGACTAATCTGTGGGCTGGGTTCAGTACTTGTTCTGAGGCTTGTCTGATAGCTAAATTTAGGACTAGGGCTAGAACTGTTTACCTGCCTGGATCTCTCAGTGGCCTGAAAGCAGGATTCAAAATCAGATCGAGAACCTGGTTCAGGACTGGACCTGAAACTGGACTGATGGCATAAATTAAGACTAGGTGAATGAATGTTATCTGGGTAACTCGCACTGGAAGGGAGGCAAGATTCAACATTTAGTTCACTAGGCTGTGGGCTGCGTGCAGGATTTGTTCCACGACTGGATTGGTAACAATATTGAGAAGCAGGACTGATTTCAGGACTGTATTTCTCAGTGTCCTGACAGCAGGACTGGCTTAAATCAAGACTCGGTAAGAAGAATTCTGCACTAGTCTGACTGGACACAGGATTGGGTTGTAGTCTGGATTCAGGACTGGATGTTGGATTTGGTGATCCTACTGGACTTAATGTGTCAAGGAACTGGAAAGTCTGTTCTTGCAAAGCTTGCGGAGTGATCTTTGCCTTGCATGAGTTTTCATGTTTTAGTAAGGCATGCCGAAGATAGAAAGCCAAGCAATACTGGCATGGCAAATACTCCATAGAGGAAATATTCTTCTTTGTTCTCTTTTTGATAACAATTTCTCCGTTTCCATTTTTAAGTACTTCAATGTTATGCTGATAATTGCCTTTCTTGCAAAGCTGTTCAAATAAGAGATGCCTCTGCTTGGATCCTTTTGGGAAGCTGAGAGCATGTGCCACATCTGTTTCAGTTGCATGTTTCTGCTGCAAATGCCTTCCTATTTTGGTATTGGGCTTTTTACAGTAAACACAGAAGTTCCTTTTAGTTCTTAATGTCCGATATCCAACTGTTTTATCCAAGAGTTTCAAATTTGACTGAGAAGACAATGTAAGTTGCCGACTGGATTTAGAAGCTGCATGTGGTTCGATCTGCGCATCATCAGTTGGTATAGATTTCAGTTTACTTGAAACATTTTTCATATTTTTGTCTCGTTGACAAGTTTCCACATTCAGCTGTTCTGAATCAGTATCCCACATAGGCTGTGAACCATCGTCTGTGTCCAATTCTTCAACCTGATCATCAGCGTCTTCCTGATCAAAAAGGAAAAAAAGTGTAGCATTTTTAGTAGCAAAAAAATTAACTTATACACTATTAGAGCTTAACAGTTTGTTTAAAATGGTTGAAAAAGAAAGTGCAGCATAAACCCACATAAAGCTAAATTTATATTAAATTTATATTAAATTATACTAAATTTAAATTTATATTTATATATTAAATTTATATTAAATTTATATTAAATTATATTAAATTTAAATTTATATATTAAATGTATATTAAATTTATAGTAAATTATACTAAATTTAAATTTATATTTATATATTAAATTTATATTAAATTATATTAAATTTAAATTTATATATTAAATTTATATTAAATTTATATTAAATTATACTAAATTTATATTACTCCTCATCTGCAAAAACTTCTATAGGATAATTAAAGACACCCACTTACAAATGGTTTAGACATTTATATATTTTGACATCTATGAGTTGAGAATAAAAAGTGCTGTTTGAATCCTCTGTCACATAGGCAAAGTACAAAAATGGACACATCAATCATCGTGGCAGATCTGCCAAAAAAGAAAATCATGCAAATTAGCCAATGCAACCAATTAGTCCCAATATACTTTTTACTATAGAATTTTTACTATTGTTTTTTTCTCCCTCTCCCCATCTACAAAAGAAAAAAAATATTACACCATCAGTAAATAGTGAGTCTTAGGCAGGAATAATATTTAAAAATATATTTCTGCTATATATTTATATATTTTTGATATACGTTTAGATATTTCTGATTATATATATATATATTTCTGAACAAACAGCCAAGCAACCTTTTTAGCAAAGAAGTTCAAGTCTTTGAAACCAGTTGCGAACAAGGGCAGGAAAAAATTATTAATGAACTTAGTACTGAGTTATGGCCATTATAGATCTGTATGGGACTAATCATTATTCAATAAACTAAAGAACAAATGTGCTTTTTTTAAAATAAGTATGTGGAAAGTGCTAACTGACCATGTAAAATGACTAAATGACATGGCCTGGATTATAACAAATATGAATATATATCCCGAACCATTGACAGATGCACACCCTTCAATGGTGCCTTGAGAAGGCTTTAACCATCAGAACACCATCTACCACTTACAACACAAGTAGGTCAATCATTGCTAATGAATGTTTTCTAGGTTTTTTATGAATTACAGCATTTACATGATATAATAGAACTAAATAATTCTGGTAAAATTAATATAGATCAATGTCTTATCTTCAAGGACTCAACACTGTATTTAACATTGTAGCATAAACTGGAATGTGCAGAATTTTAGTGTTTTTCTTTATATCAGGCCTACTTTAGTATATTTATTTGCACACCACAGAATTTACTAGGTTCACCAAAACAGTCCAGCAACAAAATCAATAAATAAAACAAAAACCACCACAATGCAGTAAGTAGGATATTAAGAATAAATAAATCACTTAGTGAAAACACACACTTAGACAGTTAGAAAGGTTGTAAATATAAGTCCATCTTACCTTAAGTTGATAATGGATCCTTGCAACATTGAACTGCCGGGAATCGTCGTCATCATGTATGGTTTGAATAAAGTTTTAAATTGATTCTTAGTTTAGTATAAAAATCTTTTACAGTGTAACAATTAAGGGCAGCACATGACCATGTTTATACCGTTGTTCGCAACTTTCACTGCCTTAAACTCTCTGCTAAAGCAGCACAAAAATTTGCACACCCCCCCCCCCTTTAACATTTCTACCTTTGGAACCCAGAGACGGGTCGAGTGACTTGAAGGATTTTAGCCAACATCCTATAATCAGCTGTGAACAGGCGCTTTTGTTCTGTAAAGAAGGCCATTACTAGCACACCACATGAGGGGGCATGCTCAACTCCCAACTGTTATTTTCCATTGAGTTTAGCCATTTAGATTCTAGCTAGTTCTATTCAGTCTATTGTATTTTATAATATAAAGATTATATATATTGTATTTAGCTTAGTTTTATTTGAGCAAAAAAGCACAATGAATTATTTTTAATATTTTAAGGACTGATATTTCAGCACGAGAAATACACAAAAGAACAACTGTTATTTGTTTCTATGCTTTTTATTTTTGTCATAAAAATGATTCAAAAATACAAGGAACAAAACAATTCCACACATATTTACAATAGGCTGCAGTGCGGGGCTGTGTGTGTGTGTGTGTGTGTGTGAGTGGCATGTCCTTCTTGTGTGACTAGCATTTCAGCACTCGCTCAGCAGTCCGTCTGCACTGTCGGAACATACCTGGCACTGCCAGGGTATGTCCCTGGTACATTTGCCACACGTGTATTTGTAGCAGTCGACACATCTCACAGTTGCACAATTGCTCGTGCATCGATGGTTGACCTGACACTTCGCCCTTTTGCCAGGGGTGGGCGTGGAAGGTTGTTGCCGAAGCAGTTTCTCCTTGCGTGCCTTCTTCTCACTTACGTGAGAGTCACCCAACTCTTTTGCAAGCTCAACCAGGAAGTCCACCCGTCTCTCCTGTACCCCAGCGCATGCCTGATAAAGCACATGTGCATTCAGTGCTGCCATGTCGATCATGTTGTAGAACACGGCGACCGGCCATCTCCGTGTTCCTGCACGCACGCTGTACTCCCGCACCATTTGGTCCATCACATCCACACCGCACTTTGTGGTGTTGTATTGTGTGACCGTGCTTGGCTTCCTTTTGGTGGTGTCCTCAGTCTCAAACACGCTGTGCATGCTGCTGAGAACGTAGACGGCCTTCTTCCGTTTGGGTGCATACGCTGTCAGCGTGGCACCAGTGGTTGAAAACACCCGAGTGGTGAATTCAGTGCGGTCCATCTGTCTAGCGGATTGAGGAATTTCCCGGCGACTCTTGTTGACTGTGCCGAGGATAGTGGTTTTCCGGCTAAGCAGTCGTTGTGCAAGTGACAGTGATGTAAAGAAATCGCCCGTGGTTACGGTTCTGCCCTTGTCCATGAATGGTTCCATCAGCTTCATCACTACAGTCTCGGACAGTCTCTCCCCGCTGGGACGACTGGGGTCCTCGCCAAGATATGGAAGGACGTTACAGATGTACTTTGATTTCAAGTCGCAAGCCACCCAAAACTTGATGCCAAACTTGTCTGGTTTTGTTGCGCTGTATTGCAGGAAACAGCAGCGAGTCTTTGACGGGAAGAGCTGTTCATCAATAGTGATGTGTCGACCAGGGTTGTAGGACGCGATGCAGTTGGTGACGAACGATCCCCACACATCGGAGATTGCAGCAAACTTATCGGTCTCCGCTCGCTCACCGCGTGTGAACATGTCATCAAAGCGTAGGTGTCGCATGATGTCTTGGAAGCGGTTTCGGGTCATAGTTGCAATGATCCTTGGGTTTGCCAGGTTTGCCGACCAGCTGTCACGTAGTGATGGAACCTTGGTCACCCCCCGTGAGATAATGACTGAAATAAATGCCATTAGTTCCGGGAGATCCATGAACCAATCCACCTGCTCCGTTTGACGTGCGTGTTGAGTAGTCCATTCTTGAATGCTGCCAAGCATGTCAAGAGTGACAAAACAGAGGAAGCTCTGTAGGCGACTCTGGATACTTCGTCTGGCCTTAGCACTTGGCTCTCCATCTGTAGCGTACGGTTCTATTGGGGTGAAATGGAGACGTTTCCCCACTTGCTCTTCACGCCACGCTGTGCCATCTGTCGTGGTCTCTGTTGGCTCACTCCCCAACCGAGCTCTCTTTTTTGGTAGAGGAGGAGTCTCCTCATCTGCAAGATAAATAACTTCAAATTAACTTTTTGTTTGGTTAAAAAAAAAAAAGAAGTATAAATAAATAAATAAAGATAGTCAGGAAATGAAAACTGGCAGTTTGAGAAATCCAACCTGAAGACAGTTCAGAGTCCGAATCCAGTTGAAGGACTATGTCTTCTCCATCTGAGTCGCAAGGGTTGGCGTTTCTCAGGATCAGTTCTAGTTCCTGTTGAGTGGTGAGCTTTCTCTGCATTTTGTTTGTTGTGGACAAAATAGGTGAAGCAGTCACCTATTTATCCTCCACAGCACAAAAGGCTGCATGCAAATTTGCATGTGCTAAGTCTCCCAGATCTGCCCCAGCCCCCCCTGCTCTATGCGCAGTGATAAATGGTCTCATCAGAGCACATGCATCCACTCAGTCTGCCACAGTGAGGACATGCACCCAAGATGAAAATTTCAGACCCCTCCATGATTTCTAAGTGGGATAACTTGCAAATTCGCAGGGTATTCAAATATTTATTTTCCTCACTGCATTGGAATATTTTATTGTCTAAAGTGGGGAATAGAGGGAGTGGCAGACTGAGTGGATGTATGCGAGTGCTCTGATGAGACCATTTAAACTTTATTGTATACATTTCTAAACTTACATCATGTCCTATGTAGCTGAATGTGCATCACCGTGTCACCAAGACATACAAGTTCAAAATATAACCAGTTGATTTCACAACTGTTTAGAGTATTAGACAGACGTTTGTGTGAGTTCAGCTCTACTCCCCCCTGCTGATTCCTCAGGCAATGGCCACATTTACAAATGAAGGGATGCTAATTGGAGCCATCAGAGTCGTCAGCAGTTTGGACTAAGGGTCTTTTGACCCTCTTTCAGGACTTCAGGGGGGAGGTTGAAATTCCTGGGACATCTAGAGTTAAGAGGCACTTTTCATTTATTCCAATCATTTTTTCTGTGATTCGGATGAGTCACTTTTTACTATGCTGTACCATGTGTTTTGCCTGTTTTGTGTAAACAAGATTGTATTTGCCCATTTTATACTACTTGAAAAGTACATATAAATATTTTAAAATGAAAATACTTTTAAATGCTGAACTTAGCTGAAAAAGTACACTTTTAAGGATTTTGTAAGAGTGCAAACAGTATGGGTTTGAACCATTTTAAAACCTTATTTTTTGAAGCTAGAACATACCACCCTACTCAGTACTCAAATTCACTCATCTAGCACTTTATACAACAAATATTCTCTCAAAGTAGCTTCACAGGACCCAGCCCTAGTATTTACATCTGAGAGAGACACAGACAACAAATGGTTAAAGGCCCAAAAGGTCAAGTGGTGCTATTTCTTCCTCAGTGAGGGAATCTTAGGGACTGAAATGAACGTAAATGTAAGACAAGCCAGTTGAGCTACTTTTGAATCATAATATTGTTGATGTACTGCTATTCCATTGCCAGCTTCTTCAATGCTGTTACATATACATGTATATAAACAAGACACATCATTCATGCATAGGTTGACATCATCCCTGCACCTCTTGGTAAATGCTTAAAGTTGGGGTGAAAATTATTAGGCAGTTGAGACATAAAATGGCACCTTATTATGAGGAGATTCTGCAGTTATCTGCAACTTTCATGTTTGTGAAAACATGCGATTCTGTGCTAACGAAAATCTATAAAAGTCTAGACTCACACATGTTCAACCAAAAATACATGTAATCACAGCATACATTTTTTTGAATAAAACAAAACATACTCAGATCTCTGACTACTCACTATGGTCACCTTCAGCCTACTGACAAAGTCCTTGGCCATCTCCACAATAACACCCAACATTGCTCTAATGTCGTAATATAGAGCCCTGAGGGTGAACTGCTTTTATATAGATTCCTCTAAGCACCAAGTTTCACATTCAGGCTGCAATGAGATTTAGGAAACCTACATTTTGGAGCAGACTTCCAAAAATATTCACATTCAAACCTGACACCTTTCCACCTGCAACCCCCCTCCCCCCCCCCAACCCTTCTATGTCCGGAAACACGGATACACACGCACACAGCTCGACAGTTCAAACAGTAACACCAGCTGGGGTACATCTGAGTCACACTTCACCTTTCAAATTTCTCGCGCTTTAACACAGAAAATATCTTCTATTGCAGTATTCCTGAATAAAACCGCGTTCCTGGTCCACATTACCCTCTTTCCTCTCCTGCGGCGTTTTCCTGCTGGTTTCTGCTCCTTTGTTGCTCCGTGGTCGTTTGACGCTGTCAAATTAAAAGGGGAGCTTGTTTTAAAAAAAAAAAAAAAAAGGCTTGGGGACCAATTATAGGATCGACTGTATTGAATATAAATGAACAATAAATTAAAACCATGGGATTGGCTGATGGAGAACAGTGTGCACCACAGTGACACTGAATAAATGGTTTATCTTTTTTTTTTTTAAAAAAAGATGCATAAAATATTAAAAGATTCAGATTAAAAGTTTCAGTTTAGAATTTAGCCAAATGATCACAGCATTTTATGATAAGATTTTCATGTGCCAGTTTCCCAGACCCAGATAAAAAAGTACCTAGATAGACGTTTCTTTTATACATTTCCTTGATGACCAACAGTTGTGTGGCTTTTTCTGTTCCAAAAAGTCTAATTTACTTTTACACAAACATTTTTAGCTTCTATTTATCCCTTAGAATTAATCAGGCCGTTTCTGATACAAAACAAAGGTGCTCTGTTCCGACTGGCTGGCCTGTACGGCCTTTTTCAAAGAGCATTCAGAGCTGAAACAAACCTGAGAACTGGAATGTGTTTAACACTAAACGCTCCTGTACGCAGAATAGGTGGGGATATGTAAATGAGTTTGGTCTCATGACATATTACTTTAAAAAAATTCCTTTTTTTTTTTTTGGAAATTCAGTTTCCCATGATAAGAGGCTGTTTAAGACTAAACGCAAGACTAAAAATAATTTCCTAGGGTGATTTTGCCGTTAACAACATGGGTTGTTAGCTGAACTCTGGATAAATCACTACTCACCGAGAGGGAAGTCCTTTTCCAAGTCTACCATGCTGGGGGCACCTTCCATCACAGATGAAGGAATCAGCGGCTTAAGGCTGTGTGTCGTGTCCTCGGTGTCTGCCCAGCTAAAGGGTGTAGATCTGGCCTCCGATTCCAGGTCCCCACTGTAGGTACTACCCTGATCTGGACACATAAAAACGGCCGATTAACCAAAACTTGAAAAGCCACAGAAGGCTGCTAACTGCTACATCATTTACATGTCTGTTCATGTACCTCCGTGGGACACGGATCTGCCTTTGCCCTTTTCCACGTCCTCGTCGTCCACAGAGCTCTGAAAGGGCACGGTGCCTTTAGCGTCCCCGAAGGCTGGTGCCACCATCGGCACAGGCAGCTGGGCGCATGGGGAATAAGGCAATGAGAATGAGGTCGCGGCTACGGAGGCTGCGCGCGAGCGTGAGGGTGCGCGAAGGAAAACGAGTGCGGATGCAATGACCTACAGGAAGTGGGAGCCCCACAGGGACGGGTGTGTACTGGGTGTACAGGTGCATGGGAAGGGGGATGTACACGGGCACCGGGATTGGCACGGGCACCGGGACCAGACGCACCTTCTCTCCATTCTCATCAGTCACTGTCGACAGAGGGAAGAAGAGTTTGCTGCACGTGTGTAAACCAAAAAGCTGTCTGCAGGATGAAAGCTGTATGAAGGCTAAAATGTATGGTACCAGTTCACTTCCTTATGGGCCTTTTTTCCAGCTTTTCGTGAGCCATTGTGGGTCTGGTATAGCAAGAAAAAGACTAAAATACCCAGCAATGGGTGTCTGCATGCAGAACTGGTTTCTGAGGCACGTTCACGTGAGTAAAACGTAACGTAACTAGTCTCGTGCAGCAGCTTCGGGGGCTGGAGCTCACACTGGACGGCCCGCTCCTCCACGATCGGCTTGCACATGAGGGCTTTGTTCTTCAGAGTGCGGCGATGACGTGTGATGGCGTGAGATGCCGCGTCCGTCTGGGTGCTGGCCTGAGGGACCGGACGCGACAGGAAGCATGGTGACCAAACCCACTCCCAAACCCCCAGAACATCCCCATCACGTGAGACGCGCCCAGCCATTCATACTCACATCGCCTATGATCTTCGAGCTGCAATTGGAGGTGGGAAGAGCTCCTGTGAACAGTGCAATTACAGGTTAAAGCATTGGCCGATCGTTCCCAGTCTTCAGTACTTTTTAATATTTAACAGTAGATATGAATATTTATGAGAACTAAGGTTTACCTGTGAGAGCAGTGTTACCAGCCAGCGCGGAGGCCAGCGATACGACCCCACCGATAACCGGCATATCTTTAGAGATGGATAAAGGGGTTTGGGCTTCAGTGGCTGATGTTATACCTGCAGTGAAGTCAAAACGAAGAACTGGGTGAATCTCCACAGCCATTTCCTTCAACCTCACTTTTTATAGTCAGTTGTTTTAACAGAAGACAGACTGCTGCCTTATGAAACTGAGGACTTAATAAATCTTTTCTTGAGGGACTTGAGATGGAAATAGGTGATATAATTGTTGCCAGGAGACGAGCATGCACGCGCACAGAAGAGCCATTGGTTTGGAGACGATACCGTTGCTGTGTGGTTGATCCAAGCTGACGCTCTTAGAACAGAACTGCACCACGCAGTGCAGGTTGCAGAAGTATAGGATGGTCTCGTCCCAACGGAGGCTCTCCTTCAGTATGCCCTGAGTCTTACAACTGTGGCACTTCGCCATCTGGGAGCAGGAGGAGAACGTCACACATAGCAACGTCCGGCAATGCCCAACCGCGACGATGATGACCACAACAAAACGCAGTTCCAGAAATCATCCAGCTGCTAGATGTTTCTGCACAATTTTTTTTTTTTTTTGTCCTGTTTTCTATGCCATCATAGATGAGAAACCCTTCTTGGCTCTGACCTCGTAGAAGAGAACTGTGTAGAGGGACATGCACTCCTCGGTGCAGAACTCCTCCAGCTTGCCCCCGAAGTGGTTCTGGACGACGCTGTGGGTCATGTTGCAGCAGTAGGCACAAACCCTGCACTGGCCCTCACGCCGTTTGGCAAGGTCATGCTTGAAAAACAGTTTGCAGCCTGTTACAAAGGGACAGCAAGACACGTTAGGTAGGCGCTGAGCGGCTGTAATCGGAGGCATCGGCACGGAGACGGCGAGTGCCTCGCTCCGGGGAGTAAACTTGCCTTCGCAGCAGAAGGGCCGCGCTCGGTGCTCGTACACGGCCACGTCCTTCACCACCTTGTCGTGTCTGCAGTATTCACACACGGCTTTAACGTCTTTTTCCCTCTTGTAAGTGTCGCAGCACATCCGCGAGCAGAAAAGGCCCGTGTGATTCTGACAGGTGCGCAAAAGGAATAAACGGAGACCGTTTTCAAATGCAGAGAGAGGCAAAAAAATTGCATGCAGCATTTAAAACAAGCTAAAATATAAACTTTCGAAAATAAACACACACACGCGTTACGAGTGGACAAAGTCCTTACCTTAAACTGCAAGACTTCGGGTTTGGAGCTGAACTGGCTCTGGCACTGTTTGCAGGTCAGTTTAATGGTGCCATATGCCGTGGGGTCTGGATGCTGCCTCTGGTTGTCCTGTGGGTCTGCCAGGCCAGACGCGGGCCCATATGGCACGAGGGGGGGCTGACTCGATGGAGAAGGGTTCTGGCTTGGGGTGCATGTATAGGACATAGAAGGGTGATGCACTTGGGAAGGCGCGGGAAGGGAGGTGGCGGGAAGGGGGCCGGCGCTGGGGTACGGAGGGCCGCGGGAGGCCATGTTTGGTGCAGGGAATGGAGCTGCCGTGGACCCTCCGTTCATGTGGGTTGTAGGTGTAGGGTGGTTCAGCTTCTCCTGAATACAAATTACATACAAATTAACATGCATACAGATTTTCTACACTAATTAACACACCTATCCAGACTAAACCATATGTCTGATCATGTGTGTTATAAATTATAATCATACAGGTTTGTCTGACAACCAAAGCTCAGTGGAGATCCAGCAGGTTCTGCTCTACATTCAAAGCGGTCTGTATTCACACCACTCCTGCTCTACACAAGCATTTCTGTTGCTCATACCGCTCTATCTTTATGAAGATCAGCTGCAATTCATTCAATCACTAGTTAATTCAATCACTAATTCAGTGCATCGCGAATTTATTTTTAACATTCCACTGTCGACGAAGTATTAAGCGAATTAAGCACAATGGATTGTGGGTCTTTAGAATGTTCTGCGAGACGAACGCGGTAACGCAGGCATTTACAGCGAGAGAAAAGACTGTCGCTAGCCTTTGCTAAGAAGCTGTTCCACACTGCAAGCAAAAGCACACCACTCAACTCCCACTCAACTCCCACCAACATACTCCAGTGGATAACCAGTATCTACCAATGTACGATTCTTAAGATACTTGATCTGAAGGTAGACCAGTGCTGCCTGGGTACATGCCAAATGAAGAACCAACCATTAACAGCAGTGGAAACTGTGTGAACATGAGGAAGTAATGGATAAAGAGGTGCCAAAATGCTCACGGAATCTAAAGGAGATATTGACATGCTGTGTGTGTCATACCTGAAACCTGCCAACACACTCGTAGGAGCAGAAATTCCGGATGGATCCGTCAGGCATGGCCAGGTGATACTGAGGAACGGCTAACTTCTGGCAGTTTGTGCATGGGAATGACGCACCTGTGTCAGAATGAGTTTTAAAAAATGACTTCATTCATGTCATTCTAGTTACAAATGCTGAAAAACTCCAGGAATGAAGGCGTATAGACAATGGAAGATTTTATTGTTTTGCCTCTACGCTTGAGCAAATTGGGCTTGAAAATAACCAATGACTATGACTTTCAAAATTAAATTCCAGCTACTTGATCAAGTGAGGAAAAGTATATATTAAAAACGTTGTGGTCCCATTCTTGTTCACCAAACATAGCTGACTTTAAGCATTTTAAGCTAACAGTCATATACTTATACATCCTTAAAGTTGCAGAATAGCAACCATTTACTCCTGAACCGCACCAAACGCTGACAGAAATTGCAAAAGCTACCTGACAGAGTGCGTGACGCCTGGCTGTTGGTCAAACATCTGGAGGAGCAAAAGAATTCAACAACGCCCTGCGTGTTTGTACCCTCCAGCATCTGGTCCACAGCTTTAAACTCGTTACAGTAGGGGCAGTGGACGTTCTTGCCACTTTTCTGCGAGGTGTATTGAAAAGACACAGCGAGCTAAAGATTCGCATTTCCCTTTAATCAGGGGGGGGGGGGAAACCATGCAACACATCTGTTAACGTTGAGGCAGAATAAGGGTGTGGTCACGAAACTAAAAACTATATTCAAGTGCGTCGGCAGGTGCGTCTGGGGTTGGATCTTCTGCCGACCTGCTTAAAAGTGGTGATGCAGATGGGGCTGCAGAACTTCTGAACAGCATCCTCGACCTGGACGAGGTGATAGTTTCCTGTGGCGGTGCAGCTGCCGCAGCTCTCGCAGCAGCTCATGGAGAGCCTTTTGGAGGAGCGAAAACGAGAGAAACAGTCGTCGCTGCAGAGCCGGTGCAGAAATCCTTGATGAGTCACCTCGTGCAGAATCTGAGAGAGAGAGAGAGAGAGAGAGAGAAAAAGAGAGAAAGATGGAGACAGAATGAGAAAGAGGAGCGAGAGAGAGAGAGGAGAGAGACACGGGGGTTGGGAGAGTGAGTGTGAGAGAGAGAGAGGGAGAATATGAGAATGTGAGAATGAATTCATTTTTGTAGCAAGTACATTCTTGAACATTTTTTTCCTCCTTTCTGCACTATTCTGGTTTTGCAGAAGGTACGTCTATTAAACCAGGCAGGGAGAAAATCCGTGGTTAGCACACGACATTACGAGACGCATCTCCAACTGAACACGACGTTTTCATGATGAGCAAACGTGGCAGGGAGAGCACGCACACTTGAATTATAAACGTGAGCATCAACGGTTTTCAGGGACACAATTTGCTCAAACGATGGCTAACATCTGCTGAAGACTCTGCTTCATTTGCCTCAAGTTCAGAATACCTGCTCGTCTCTCTCCCTGAACGTCACATCTTTAAACATTTTTAAACATAAAAGTTATCTTTTAACAATCACAAGTACAGAAGTATGCTAATGTAACACTGCATTCAGCAAGGATTCCCTTTTATTCATGGGAAAGACATATAGAGACCACTGCCACATATGGTACTCTGGGTTAAAACTATTTTGTTGATTAGGGAAAAAAAATTATAGAATTTGAAAAAGAAAAAAAAAAGCCTCTGTTTCATGTGATGAACAAAAATGTCCCAAATCCTATATATATTTTTCTCCCAAATATCACTGCATAATTTAAATCAGTCCAATAAATCCTCCAAAAACAAATTTTTGTTTGAAACTACTACATGGCCATTTCACAATGTGAAGAAAAATCACTGGAAAAAATTACTGATTGCTCCTTTAAGCAGACAAAACACTTTTGGTACATAAAAGATAAATGCACTGCACATGAAGATTACATCAGTTATTTGAGGTGGGTTGTGGTGATCATATGCCTCTGTGGTTCGTCAGCCTGTTCCATGAATGACTGGATGACCAGACGACTAACCCTATTGAAAGTACTGAAAACCATTTTCAGCCTGGTCAGGTTGAACAGTGTTATTTGAATGCAGGTCAGCTTGTAGGGCTGGTCAGAGCAAGCTAAGAACAAAATGTGAAAACGTCTTTCAAATTTTCCTGTGCGGAAACAAAAAAAGAATCTTTTAGAAGTACCTACCCTGGGCATGACATCTACTGAATGAATCGTGAGCTTGGTTTGTGTGCTGTTGTTGGTACTTGAGAGGGTGCCACTCTCGGCTTGGCACAGGTTCAGGGTACTCCCTGTTCTCTGCCGTGCCCGAGGCAACTTACCTCATTATGCAGCTTTTATTCATATGACACAGGTGTGGTACAGGACCATGACTACCAAGGTGGAAGTATGAAGTTGACGACATTCTTTGCAGTCTTGAAAAGCTCTTAATTACGTGACATTTTCACCATGGAGATGATGAACCTTGAAATCTTAAAAAGGTTACAGCTCACCTCGTTGGGATTTCTGCAAATGGAGCACTGAACGGTGGCATCATCTGCAAAGCCTTCACCCCTGGATTTGAAGATATTCAGACAAGCCTGGCTGCAAAACTCCTTCAGGGTGTTTGAGGCGTCCACGGGAACGGTTATCAGGTCCTTTGGATTTCCAATTATCCTTAATCAGGAGAATACATTCATTTTCAAAACTCCTTAATTTGAAATAAAATATCAACACTAACTTCAGGGCTGCAGGCTCCTTTATGTTTACTTAAAGATCGGGTCAGAAACGCCAACCTTTCCTTTTCGCTCCGTGTACAGTTGGAGAGACAAAAGCAAAAGTAAACCATAATGAGTTCTATTCGTTATGGTCAAGTCAAGGTCACAGAGGAGAGATGAAACCAGTGAGTGAAAGGAGACAGGGTCAGCAGCTACAAAACAAATACAGAGTCAGAAAGGCTGGTAGCCAGACAGTTTACTCACTTCAGACAGAGATGACAGGTTTTCTTCTGGGCAATGTTGAGGGTTGGGGGCAGGTTGAATCCAGTCAGGCACACAGTGGAACAGAAGAGCTGATTGGACCCTTTCCTCTGGAATGCCGTTTGGCCTTTCTGCAGAACCTTGGAGCAGCCGGAGCAGCAGATCCGCACGGAGGCGGGAGGCGGCTGGGGTTGTAGCTGGGCCTGGAGCAGCGACTGGGGCAGGGGCAGCGGTTGGAGTTGGGGCTGGGTCAGCGGCAGGGGCAGGAGCTGGGGTTGGCCCAAGGGCTTAGGTTGGAGGTGAGGATGAGCTTGGATTGGCGGGACCATAGGAGGCACTTTAATGGCTGGCGCTGACTGGCCCACGGCCGAGAACGGAGGTGGCTGCGATGCTGCGGCAGAAGCTGTAAAACAGAGCCACGGTCGTTTCACAAGGAGCATTGCTGTTTCTGAACCGCGGCCAACGGAGGACGGAATCTCAATATCTAGTTGATAAAATTCTATGAATATATGCAGAAAACTTTCCAAAAGTGTGAATGATGTGCTTGACAACAACCCAAGTCCAACAACTCAAGTCCTCACAAGTCCAAACCATAATATCAGGAATTACATAACACTGCTGTGACTATGGCATCTGATTTTCCAGGTTCTTCATGAAAAAAAAAAATGGACAGAAGCAACTGTACACAGTTCTCAGACCAGTCCACACATTTGCTCTGTTCCAGATCTCACGCACCTTTACAGGTCATCGTAAAAAGCTAAGCAGCCTCCGATTACCGCAGGCGTATGAGAAGCTGAAACAGAACAGTGCTCACATTAATGAACAGCTTGTTATGGGGATTCCCAAGGACAGGACCTTTTGTATGACTTAAATGGTGCTTTTTAATACAACTCTTTAAATGTGGAGTGACAAAAGAGAAATCCATGAAGCATTACTTCATAGTTCTCGATTCTATGGGGTGTGATTGGTACATGGGCCGTACATGTCATACCATTCTAAGGACATGGCAAAAAGTTAACCACACCAGCAACAGAAATCGCTTAAACGCTCCTATTCCATACAGCACAAGTCACAAAAGCCCACAATCGATTTAGAGCAAAAAGGCCATCATAACATTAAACATCCTGCCTAATACACAAGCACGCCAACCAGGAGATGAACTGTGAGGATCGGCTGCTAGAGATGGATATAAACCCTGCCATTTGCACACTGACGGAAAGAACAGATGTAGCACGTACCCAGCAGAATCGAAAGCCTTAAGCTGAATTTCCATTAGATACCAAAAGCGTTAGGCGCCTGTTTTATACATCTGCCTGTTACAACCGTAGCTTGTGTGCTGATTACTGAGACCTAGAAGCTGTCCAACACATATTCTTCAAATGATGCTACAAAGGCCCATGAGGAAATACGGTGCCTTTACTAATGATGTTCAACAATGGGTTTTTTTTTTCCTTCTTCTCAGTCCAGTGTTATAAAACCTCTTCTTTCTTTAGACAATGAATAAGAAAGCAAGGTGGAACACTCACCAGAAATGGCGTCATCCCCTCTGACGGAGAAGACCGAGCTAATCTTGAGCTCATCTGGGGGGGCCATTGCCTGAATCAGTGAAAAGGACAGAGGGAAGGAAAAAAAAAAAAAAAAAAAAAAAACAATCCAGAAGTGACGCACTGCTTTAGCAAAGCGCAGCACTGGGAACACAACATTAAGAATCTGTCTGAAGCCAAAGAGCAGCTGTAGATTACGTAAATAAAACAGATACACTGTTTTTTTTCTTGCGTAGTTGGTTTTACGTTAAGTTTTGTTGCTTTCGCAGTGACCCTTACCTCCGGATCCACATTCTCAAGCTCCTGTTTGATCCGAGCGGGATGGGATGGTGCAGTCAGAGCTTTGTCGTAGCCCTCGTCTATGGGCTCATCCTTAATTTTCATTAACGGAGAGTACAGAGCTTCTGTTTCATGTCCTCCACCTGGGTCCTCCAGGAATGACTGTGATAAAATAGATTTAAAAAAAAAAAAAAAAAGAGAGAAACCTTTTTATTATGTTAAAGTGGTGTTATCACAAGCTCTTGTCATTTAAACATGCTTTGAAATCAGAAATAGAAAATTACATCGATATTTCCACGTTTATAAACGGCTCCTGGTACTAACATCTCACACTGGAGTAAAATGAGACGTTAAAATTATTAAGTGCATCTATCTAGGACTACGCTGCATGTCCTTTGTCCTTCACAGCAGTGTGAACGTGCTTGGGAAGAGTCCAAGACGTGGATAATTCTGAGATTACATTTTGAGATTAAATTCTGTACATCAGTGTGAATTCTAATGCGATTTGCCTAAAACCCCAACAGGTTTTTGAAAATTCTCAACGTTCGCCTTTAACCCTTCTGTATCAACACAAGCTGTTTTTGACCATAACTGTTATTTAGCATCATGCTGAATCACTCCAAGTAAACCCTAGTTACACTGTATGACGATGAGTTGCACCACATACTGTAATAACAAAAGGCGTGACTTTTTTTGGTATGTACAATGTGTGTGAAGGTGAGGGAAGTACCTAATAAATGGGGAAATTAATGACAAATGTGACAACAGGCAGAAATTTGTGCCAAGTCATGAATGCATCTGTTGATCTAAAACACCTGCTTCTCCACTCTGGAACCAGAGCTGTAGGTTTAAACTTACGTCGACTTCAGTTTGTGAATACACCTCGCCCATTTGAGGGTGCTGTGCGTTTTCACCTGAAAACAAACCAGAGAAAACGTGAGTATGCACTAGAGACAAACACAAACGTGAGGTGCAGAACATGCTTTTGTGTTCTACATAAATAAATCTCCTGTGAATACAGAAAACGCATAAATGCTTAGTGAACTTCACCAAAGACAGAAAAAGACATCCAGGAACGTCTCCTTTTCTGTTCTTCTTCCAGTGCAGTACAGGACAAGGACGGTGCAACGGAAGGAATCTCAAACACACTTTGAAACCAGAACTACATCCATTTCCACATGAAACGGTAAACGTGCCTGCGTCGGCTCCTCTGGGGGAGGCTCTTTCTCTCTGATCGTCATTCTCTTCTTGCTCGTCGCTGTGCCTGCCTTTCACACTGGAGCTGCTATCCAGATCGCAGTCCTCTTCGTCGGCGGCGATGACGGGGAATCCGTCCAGCTCGTCTTCCTCGGTGCCGCGCTGGTCACTCTCGGACGGGCTGCCAGGATCGGCGGCCATGCCGTCCCTCTGGAAACGCTCACCTGACCTTTCTACCTCAGCACATTTGCATAATTATTTACATATTAATACACCAATCCAAATTATGTTTCATGGAAAATAACTGGGAAACTTGTACTACACAGGTCAACAACCATCAGGTACAACGCACACATTAAAGAGCAGCTGGTTTTGGGATGCAGTTAAGATATGTTCAAATGAGCTAATCTGTCATATTTTAGTTTAATATTGTGTAAGATTTTAGTAAAGAATCACTGAAAAGCAGATTTAACATCGAGTGTTATTCTAGACTTTAAACCCAAATGCTATTCTAGATACTTCTGTAAACAGAAATGTAATTCTGCTCTTATAGTGTCGTTGTGACAGAACCTAATACAGCACAACATTCTTTCACCAGAGAGGTGGTGGCATGCTGGAAAACAGGAAGACCAAACCCAAGCTTCAGAATTGAGGACAGTTTCATCATTATAATAAATGACACCAAGCTGAGGTCATTTTACCTGATGACTGCTCCAGCTCTCTGTGGCATGTTTCCACCACTGACTTAATGTGCTGAAAGCAGGGGGAGAACAAAGGTTTAAACAAGCAGCAGTGGGGTGTTTTTCATTGCAAATTTCACCAATGAAAGCCAATGCTTAGCACAGCATCCTGGAGAAGGTGCGACAGATCTGGCGCATAATTAAAATGTAACAAGTTGGATTTTTCAGAGTCACCATGTAAGGACTCTGCAGTGAAAAAAACAGAATGGAAATGTAAAATAAATAAATAAGCAAGCAAATAGATAAATATATACAACATGGAAATAAGTGTTTGAATGGAAAGAATAGAGTGGACAGAATGGAGCCAGTTACAGCAAAGCACCAGATGTACAAGTCACTGCACAGGGAGCAGTGAATAACGGTTTATCGTTACATTGGGAATTGACATGAACGTTTTATCCGCCAGAGTCTCTGTATGTGTCTTGTCAAGACCTTACAGTGAGTTGTGCCTGTTGTGTGGCTCAGTACTCAAAAGTGGCAAATGATTATGCAATGAGCGTCAGTTGTATGTGTGAGTGCTATTAACATTTCATAATTTTTGGATGAAAATGTGGAAATAGCCTTTTCATAAAAGTGGCCACACCTGACAGAAGCATTTTACAGTTAAATGATCTTAATTATCCTGAAGGCGAATACAGGCTTTAGCAAGCTGTTTAGATAACTTCAACCAAAAATTCATTTTACATGTGAAATATGGGGTGAACATTGCATAGATGGTAATGTGCCTGCCACATTAGCAAGCAGCAGAACTGGCAACTGCCCAGGTGTCAAGAGAAACAAATAAATGTGACACACATAACACATTCTGCGTGATTGGTGTTGCAGGGCACACCAGATGAAGGGGTTTAATCAGCTGCAGTGGCCTTGTCCTTCCTAAAGGTGATTAGGGAACACAATGGCACTTCTCAGGGACTCTACGGAATTGAATGCACTACTACTTGAGTCTGGGCCATCGTTTTAAATTCATTCCACTCAATTCATCCAGGGAGCTAAAATTCAGCTTACCTTTCACATGCACAGACATTAAAACAATTTTACCACAGTTTTACTGCTTTCATGAATTGCTTGCATCCATAAAATAACATAACGTGCCGTTAACATATTTCAGATAGTATAAAGAACGCAGATGAACGCACTCACCACTGATTTACCCTCGTGACTTAGGGTGTGTAAGGTCACGCAACCTATTCCTCTCTCGATGTACCAAGTCGTGTTGATAGGTTAACTAGTTATCTATGCAGGAAACTAAATTAGTAAGAAACGTTATAAGCAACGTGAATGTCGTCGCAATATGTTGCTAGCTGTCTGACTAAACAGGATAGCTGGCAACGTGACTAATATTAAACGCAGAACGTTAGCTATGTTTTTAATGACAGAGTATTGAATAAAAAGACTACTGTAACGTATACCAAAGCAACATGCATCTCTGAAGGAATAACTTAGCTCCAACAGACGACATCTGTTCTGTAGTCAGTGCATCTTGCCAGTCTTTCCTGACTGCAGCACTGCTTGAGAATGTTGTGGGTATGATTATCAGCTAGCCGACTAGCTTAACGGTAATGCTAGCTAGCGTTTTCTTACCTGTGCATTGTGTTCCGCCATGTTGCATGCAAACTCAATTAAACTGATAAACGTGGGAATGTCATGACTACCTAGTTGCTCATCTTTCCAAAAAACTTTAAATATATAGCAAGCAAGTTATCTAGCTATACATAGCTAGGTTAACTAGTCAGCTAACACCTTTAACTAGCCAAGAGCCAGCTATTATACTCGGTAGTGTTAAATTACAGGTTCTCTAACATATCTAGTTAGCTTGTTATCTTATTATTCGGAAATGGCTAGTTATGCTAGCGAGCCAACTTGTTTCACATACATGAACAAAAATTGGTCTCTTGGGTCAGAAACATCTGCCAGCATGTATTTAAATGAATTTCCGAGAAACACGTTCGTGCGTTTTGTAAACTTTGACACTCAAAATCGCGCCAAGAGTTGAACTAGCTACAACATTAGCAAGCTCGCTAGCCTCTTCGGCTGCACACCTATCGCCTCCACAGAAGCAGCAGAATCAGCTCTGCAGTTTGAGGGAATTTCAGGGTCCTTGCACCCTCTATCGTCATGGAGTGTTATAGCGATCAATAAACGGAACTCCACAGAAAAAGTGGCTAGGAAAAGATCATAGACGTTTATACAAGCTTTGCGAGTAATGGAGTGTTATATAATTCTAAAACACACACACACAAAATAAATTAATAGGTGAGCAAATATATACAGCTAACCAGCTAACACAATGTTACAAGTAAACTGCAACTATTATAGTAAATACATGTCAGAATTGAGTATTAATAGTTCTGAAAATCTATCCTACCCGTCAAACCGTCCTACCAGGTGTACTGCGCATGCGCATGAAAAAATCACGTCATTCTCTAGAGCACGGCGGTAGCACGAATTTACAGATATATCCATGGATATATCTGTCGATTTGCGCTACCGTGTCGAAATGCTCAACCACAGCGCGTATATACGTTATAATACATTACATATTACTTTATAAATCCTGTAATTATAACGTGCTTTCAGCGATAATGTAGCTAGGATGGTTTTACATACTGTGCAACCTTATCAGAAAGTGCTTACAGTGATGATGTAAGTAGGGTGATTTTACATGCTGTGTAACCTTATCAGAACGTGCTTACGGTGATGGTACTGCAGGTAGGATGATTTTACATGCTGTGTAACCTTATCAGAACGTGCTTACAGTGATGGTACTGTAGGTAGGATGATTTTACATGTTGTGTAACTTTTATCAGAACGTGCTTACAGTGATGGTACTGTAGGTAGGATGATTTTACATGCTGTGTAACCTTATCAGAACGTGCTATCAGAAACCTTTGAATAAAATAGAATTTATGTATTGGCAGTCTGAAGATTAAAAATAAACTTTTACTTTTAAAATGTTACTGCAAGCATTTACCTTAATGCACTCAAGTGGCTGTGGAGCAATCAAAGGTTTGCCCACTTTCTGGCACTCATCACATTCCAAAACCTTTAAGACAAATTAGTTTGCATTTAATTAATAACACAGCAATTGTCAAAAAAAAAAAATAAAATGTAAAAAAGTAAAAAAACAAACAAAAAAACAGTACCAGTAACAAAAACTCATACCCAATTTTGTATGTCAACAGACATGCCATGCCAGTAAAATCTGGAAC
>JAOYMR010000010.1:15623736-15636438 GCA_025802075.1 Tenebrosternarchus preto | reverse complement strand
CGTTTGGTCCCAAAGAAGAGTTCTCCATCTAATGAAACCACATTATTATAAGATTATTAGGACTGGTAAAGATGTTTAACATTTGAAGCATATAACCAGTGTTTACCTCCAATGGTGTGAATTTAATATCTATTTCAACAACACGATGTATCTAATAAGTGCTATTGTAGAATATTCAAACAGTTATTAAAGAGGTTTTGTATTTCGAGGGGGATGTACATGCTTACTTGTTTAGATTACAGTGCAGATTAATGTACTAGCAGTTTCAAAGTAGCTAGTATTCTAAAAATTTGTATTACTTTTTTTTTTTACTTTTATTATTACAAAAGCTGCCAAAATCTGGACTGAAGCTAGAAATATTATTTTATGGTGTTATGTAGTCTATCAAATTACCCTGCCACTAGACTTAATGACGAGAGTATTGTTTTAGGGTGTTATTTAGGTTGTCAGAGTATCCTACCACTATGGCAGTGTTGTTTTATAGTGTTATTTAGGCTGTAGTGGTAGTGGTAAGTGCAGGGTTTGAAGTTTCATTTAAAAATGGTTGTTGAAATAACACATCATAATACATGTATGTGAAATGTATAAAAAGTGAGATATTGACAGAGAGATTTATACACACTAACCCTTGATCTGAAATTTAGAGGCATATCTGCGAAGAGATTGCCGCTGTGACTTGTCATAATCCAGAGGATATGACCCTGCAGTGAGAAACGTGTACACGTTCTTCCACTTTTCCATTGCTGAAAATATAAAAACACGTATATAAATTAATAAAATATGAAAAAATACTTTATTAGAATAAAACACACAAATAAGCATCTTACAAGAACAAAAATCTGCTGTTTATTATATTATTGCTTGTAGGTTTTTCACCTGTGTCATATATTTTTTAAAACCATTGTTTATACAAAGTACTGTATTCACACTTACTGCGTAAGCGTTTGGAAAACTTAAAGAAAAGTTTATATAGGTACAACGAATGACGAAAGAAAAACTAGCCTCTAAATGTGTGTAGTACCAAATTAGCTACGTTCCAAATCGCCATAACACGTGACAAGAAATATACAGACAGGCTCGTCCACCCGTACACACACACTTGCATGCACCTCAAGATCACTCTAAATCATCTCATAGCTTTTCAGCTTTTGCTATCTCTTGTAAACCAGGGTTTATTCTCTTCTGTGCCCACCATTAGCGATCAGTAACATGTAGCTGGCTTTCTAAAACACATTTAACATAAGTATATTACTTATAAGTAATATAGTAATATAAGTATATAAGTAATATATTTATAATTAATATAAGTAAAACCAGAATAAACTCCAAATTACCTGTCTACGACGAGAAAAACTGCAAAAGTAGTATGATTTTTCAGTGAATGTCACTAAGCGCCAGAATGGTGACGTAACTGACCCGCGCATGCGCAGTACACACTGGTAGGACGGTTTGACGGGTAGGATAGATTTTCTCAAATGCACTCAAATGCACACTTATGAAACCATAAAGCGATCAGTAACATGTAGCTGGCTTTCTAAAACACATTTAACATAAGTAAGTATCGTTAAAACCAGAATAAACTCCAAATTACCTGTCTACGACGAGAAAAACTCCAAAGGTAGGATGATTTTTCAGTGAATGTCGCCAGAGTGGTGACGTAACTGTGAGCCGCACATGCGCAGTACACACTGGTAGGACGGGTAGGATAGATTTTCAGAACAGCGCACTGCCCTCCATGACACTGATATGTCTGAGGATGTGAGGATATGTTTGACAGTATGCCCTGAAACAGGAAGATGGCTCTAGTTTGTAGATGGATGTCGTGACCACATCAGTAATCGCTATTGAGAGGTTTCTGGACCTGTCATTTTTCCAGTTAATTAGCACAACAAACAAGGCAATATTTTATTGGTTTTTTTAAATATGTAATAACATGTCCATATTGTTCTGTAGTTGAAACATAAATTTAGCTGCTTTATTCATTCACGTGAAGACCTTGGGCAAAGAAAACAAAAATAAATAAAAGACAGTTGTGATCCTTGTGCATAAACTCCATCTCCAAGTTTGTGTGTGCTGGTACTGATAACTCAACAGGCTACCCGTGCATGCCAAATCCATATTGAATCACCGAAGTCATGTGCTACCAAAAGGTTCTCACCCACTGACTGAAATGGAATGCAATACCCTCTAAATGTTTTTTTAATTCAACGCAAATATCATTAGTTATATCAATACGCTGGCTCATTTTTACACTTGCCATGTTTTTGCACTCAGTGTATCTCACTTGGATTGAAAACTAAAATGTAACTTCTCATTATATTTCAGCACCAGCCATTCTTATCACTGATGTAGCTTCAGAAAGTCGACATCATATCACATTGCATTATGTCAGAAAAAAGGTATTCAGGCTTCAGATCCAATTTCCAGCCCTAGATTTTGTAATGACTGGTGGGTAACTGAACAGCTAAGGTATCTCATTGAGGCTCTGGTCATCACACCGGACTCCTACATAAAGAAAGGACAGAGAATCTGGAATCTACAAATTTCCAGATATCATGATTTAAGATGTGAAGATAAACACAGCGGTAGAGCGAGATCAAGCAAGACTGAACCATGTCATGCGCAGAACCTGCAGATCAGTCATTTTCGTCTCACTTTAGAAAACGTTCACTTTTACATAAGCCTCCGCGTATTCACGCCCTGCATGTTTCGTGATATGGCAAATCAAGAAAGTGACACACTGCCACCGTGTGTCTATAAAGCCAAACAACTCAGGTATGTTACGCAACTTATATAGCTAATCAAACTACATCTTATTTTTGTCAGGCACTTGTTTGTCTATTATCTCCTGTAGGAAAGAAGGTGGTATTTCGCTAAAGTGGAACAAAAATACACCCGTTTCGAGTGTGTGTATTTTTATTGTATATATCTATTTTATTCCTACTCTACAGCTGTACTTATAGTTCAGTCCTATATATTCACAAATAACTTGAATTAAATTCGGTACAGTTGTGTAATAGTCTCTTGCATAAACATAGACCACGTCGGTATGATCAGCCAGAGAAGTTTAAAGCACAACAATGTTGTCTGGAGTGATGAATTACATCTTATTGACTGTAACAACAGGCTGAGAACATTTCTTTGAAATTGTTTTTTATGGATAACATATGTGCTATAATTCCTTTAAAAATAAGGTTAGTCTAGTTTCACTCCCTGCTCCACGAAAACACGAGAGGCACAAGCATATATATATATATATTTTTTTTATTTAGAAAACTAAATAAATGTTGCTTTATCTAAAGCAAATTCTGCCTAATATTGCTTATTATAAGGTTTATTATATGTTATAAAAAGTAAGAGTTATAAAATCCTAAATTACTACATTAATTTTGTACTTGTCATGTACTCGACTCACATCACAAGCTTTTATTTTGATAAAATTGTGTCCAAATCACATCAACCTACAATACCCTGTGCTTCCGTCTCCGGCTTCGCAAGTACTAGTTGTGCACATTTACGTTTAGCTAGTTGCTGTTAGCTGTATAATTTTTTTCTGGTATTGTTTTTTTGCGGAGCAGAATGTTTCAAAGGAAACTTACGGCTTTAGATTATCACAACCCTTCAGGTTTTGACTGCAAAGGTAGCGTTAATGTCTTGTTTTTGAAGACAACCAGAGCACACCCAGTATTGAATGGCTTTAATGACGTGGGGCAACTAACTCGGTTAGCCAACACCACTACAGCTGTCTAAAGAGGTGGCTTGGTTAAAACACCAAAAAGTGTGAACTTAAATGATTAGTAGCTAACAGAATGCTGTTTAGGAACATGGGCTTGAACTCTTTAATCACTTTAGCTAATTATGTGTAAAATAACTAGCTAGATTTGGAAAAGGATGACAGCTACTCGAGATTTAAACGAAGTACTAACGTTTATTAATGATGTCGTTCTGAAGAATATGAGCCTGAAGGTCCCATTACAAAACGACTTGTTGGATAATTAGCCGGCTAGCTAGTTAGCTAATTAGTTTCATTGCTGTTGGTTTATTTAGCTAATAACTGTGTCGCGGTACATGTTACATGTGCATTTTGTTCTCATTTCACTTAAGATGAAACTGAGTTCAGAAACTTCGTTGTTTGGCTCGAGGACCAAAAAATCAGACATTACAAAATCGAAGATCGCGGAAACCTCAGAAACATCCCCAGCTCTGAGTGGCCAAATTATTTTGATAAGGTAACTTAATGCTAGGTATCTACCCATATTTTTTTTACATTGTATCTAACTAATCTAACATTCTCCAAGCGCAGCTATCGGTGATGTAAAACTAAGCTACTTGACTAGACGGCTAGCTATAAAAGCCGCTGACGGTTTTATTTATATAGGTATTTGTGTGTTTGTTCGTCTTTCGACTGTATATAGTATCTCCAGGACGTGAACTGCCCATTCAGTGCGCAGGACAGGAAAGAGACCGTGGATTGGCTGCTGGGACTTGCAGTTCGTTTTGAATACGGTGATAACGGTATGGCTCTCGTATTCTACACTTTTCTAACCTTATTAGGAGCTACAATGTCACTAGACCATTCACGGTTAAAAGAACATGAAAAATACTGAACCTACCCTTGATGAGTTTTGGGGTCCATGGTACAGTGCTTTGATTTATCTGTATACACGCAAATCACTAGATGACAGTGTTGTTTTATAAAGGTAGATTTTGTGTGCCTTGATGACTACAATTCTCAGGTTGTTCCTTAAAGCAAGATGTTCAGTGTGTAGAGATTTTGAGAACGGGTTTATTGAGATGATAATCCATGTTGGAAATAGCTGTGGATTTTAAATAATTCTGAAAGAACCCTCTCATTTCTTACACACTGCAGGATTAACTTTTAGATGACTTGTGCTTCGTTCACATTGCTTCTGTATGCACTCTGTCTACAGTGGAGAAGTACAGAAACTGCACACCTGTAACGGAGACCAGCAATTCCCAGAAGCCAGCTGACCCTCTAATTAACCTGGACAGTGAGTCATCTTTGACCTTCCTTTGCTAATAACAGCCTTAAAACTCTCTCTCTCTCTCTTTTGCTTGCTTTTCAATTAACTGGATGCTTGTTCTTCCACCAGGTAACAATCCTGATTTTAAGGCTGGTGTCATGGCCCTTGCAAATCTCCTTAAAATTCAGAGGCACGATGACTACCTGGTGATGCTCAAGGTGAGCAGTGTGTAATTTTCCAGATGTTTTCCAAGATTAGGAAGCATGCCGTCATGGCCTTTTGCTCCAGTTCTGATCCAGCATGCAACGGTCTTGTCATCTGCTAGGCCATTAGGATACTTATCCAAGAACGTCTGACCCCTGAGGCTATTTCGAAAGCCGGCCAGAGAAAAGAGGTCAGTAAACTGAAGCACATACTGTGCGGTCACATAGGAATCACATGGATATTTACCAGTATTTTCAGTGTTTTTACAGGTCAATTTACAGGTGCTTTTTCTGTTCTTTGTTTAGGGTTTACCGGTTGATTTAGATAAGCACATTCTAGGATTTGACACGGGAGGTATGTTGAGCATGTTTTTGTCATTTGTCCGTTTTGGTACTATTTACTTCCAAAAAAGTCAGATTAGGCCATATTGTAAGGAAATGGTCATATACTAGATATTTTATACTATTAATATATCTACATGCAATATCTACTACATCTACTACAATCATCTAAACTGGACATGTGGATTCAGTTTCCATTTCTGCAGATCAACAGCACAGCAGAATTTCAGCTCCCCTAATTTAACACCCCTAATTCAACTTAGCAATTCCTCACCAGTGCTTTTATAAGTGCACCGGAATATGTTGGAGCAGAGTTAGCCTAAGATCCGCTACGCTGTGAGCCTCCAGGACCTGAGAGCGAGGGAGCTGGTCCCAAACTGAGCTCGCTGCCCGACTGTAGAGCTGTAACGTTTTCTCTCGCCTCCCTCTCACAGACGCCACCCTTAACGAAGCTGCTCGCATCCTTCGGCTCCTGCACATCGAGGATCTACGCGACCTGCAGACCAGGATCAACGAGGCAATCGTAGCCGTGCAGGCCATCATCGCCGACCCAAAGACGGACCACCGGCTGGGAAAAGTGGGCAGATGATCGGCCTGGGGGGAGGGGGTTCTCCAGCCAATCCGGAAGTGTGACGTGCACGCCCACCTTGCTGAAACAGTTGACTGATTGGATAGGTGTGTTTGGATGTAGTGTTGCCTGTTGACATTGCAGTGTGCATAAATGAAATTGAATCTGATGAGGCTGTGGGGCTGTTTGTGTGTTTGTTTTACTTGATGATGAATGATGTATGCATTGTCTCACTGCAATGTGAAACTAAATCAGAACTGTTCTGTTGGAATTGACCAATTTGATTTATTTTTAATTTTGTCATAAAAGTCCCATATATGTATATGATTTTTTTTCTTGCCTTTTGATCAAAATAGGGGGAAAGCAGCAGTGGTGCGTGTGCAAATAAAAGATGCATAAAGTGCATTAATGTGTCGAGAGTTTGTATTGGTTTTTCAACTGCAAAGACGAGGCAATGATTCATGTCTTAATGCTCCATAACGATGCAGTTATGGCCCAGTAGTGACCCAAGCTCTTGTTAGTGAAGCACTCCGTCTTGCACAACCTCTAGATGTAGCTGAGCCAAACCATTCGCCCATTTCAGCAAGTAAACATACTTCCATGCCAAAATGAAGTCTAGTCAAACCGTGAATCACATTTTATTGTTATAAATATCACATCTTGCAAAGATAAAAAAAAGGATTAAAAATGTGGTAAGAGGAAAAACGTTGGCTATGTTCAAAGCAATTTTATATGTCATTAGTGCACTGTGACCTCAAATACTGCATTGCTGTGTATTTATACACATAAACTTACAGGACTTGTAGTACAAACACTATAATTTGGACTTCTTTGGTTTTTTGTAACAGAAAAACATACAAAAATACAGTAGAAAGAAATGAGGTATAAAACAAATTTACAAATCTAAATTGGGAAAAGAGTAGTTGGCCTTTATAATTGCGCAGCGGTGGTTGTGGCAGAGGTCAGTGGTTCCCGTGTCACATTACTGCTACCGTTCTCAGAGCAAGAGGTCCAAGACTCCCCAAAAATAGCACCGTGTAACGCTGGCTCTGTCATTACTGACACCCTGCAACAGATTAGGGGCATGTTATGTCAGGGCTGACATCCTTTACAGAACCGGAACGCTCAGTCGACACGCAAACGTTTCATTTGTGCATCGGGGTTTAAAACTGCCTGCTGCGGAATTTCCGGCGCGTCCATGAGACGCGAGTGCGTGCTCGCGTCTCTGATTAGTTCTCTTTGAAACACTTTGAAGCCTCTGTGTAGGGTGCTGACATTGCATCACTTCCGTCACAAGAACAGTGATTTTGTTCCAAGGTACCCTCTACTTTTTCCACAAGAGCCTCTAGTTTAGCCTGTCATTTTCTCTCACTGGTCTCTATGCGTGTGTTGGCACACACATGGTTACGCAAAGAAACAACCGTCACCACGATCTCGCTGCGAGCTGACATGGACTGGCGTGTTTGGAGTTGTTCCATACAAGCCAATTCACATCTTAAATCAACACATTTAAAGCAAATAAAAAATCCAATTGCAGAATATTTGTAAGTATATGGGAGGGTTTCTCTAAATGGGACATACTGGGTATAAGTATTATGCATTATTTTTGAAAACATAAATTTGAGAAGCCGGTCATCCAACTGCATACCTTATAAACAGCTGGTTGGCGCAACAGTGATGCCATACAGATGTGAACGTTGTTCTGGTAGGTACTCCTCCATGAATTTGCTGGAGTCTCGACTCACAGCAATAACTCCATCCCTGGACAATGGAGACGTGGTTAAAAAAAAAAAATTCACCTTTGATCGTGAATTATCTGATATCTCGTGTACCTATAATTTCACTGATACTTTCTAAATATGACTAAAAATACACCTGCTTTCACACTTGGCTTAAAATTCCAAAATGTAAAACTGTGGGAGTGTGGAGCCACTTCGTGTCGTGTTGTGTCCTCACCTCCTCCAGTCTGTATAGTAGAAATGGTTGCTGTAGAAAACCATGCTGAAGGGATAGTTTAGGTTCCTGTGAAATGTGCGTCTGCCTGTTCCATCGGGCGAGATGCACTCCAGAAGCTTGGTTCCTTACCATCACGAAAGACAGACGGTATTTAATGGACTCGGCTAGGTGCATAAACGGCTAGCTTTCACCACTGTTTAGTTCTGTTTGGTACAATGTTCCCACTGCTGGGGGTGGGGTGGGGTTGGGTGGAGCGTAGTCTTTACCTGCATCAGCCCAGCAGACCCGACGCATCGTAGAGTCGAAGGTCAGGGCATTGGGTAGTCCGATGCCGTCCCGAACGAGTACCCGTCTGCCGTGGCCCTCCACGGTGGAGCTCTCGATTTTCGGGGCTTCCCTGTTCCAGTCGGTCCAAAATAGAGTCCTGGGAGGGTGGTTGTGACAGGGGTGAAGCGTTTAACATAAGTACACCCCACAAATGTCACTCTGTTAGCTTCTCAGTTTGGTCCAGCCCTCATCAGTAATTTGGTCTCCATGGAACAAAGGAATTATAATAATCGTAATTAATTCCAATTGGATGAAAAGATCTGCTATGTGATAATGCTGCTTCAAATTTTAGTTGGACTTTAATCTTCCTTTGGGATAAAAGTGGTTACAGAGTGGTTAATCACTTTGTACTGAGTTTGAGCAGAAGATTAAAAAAAAGCCATTGTTGCTGAGAAGTGTTTTAGGTTCATCTGGTAGGATAAGTAGCTCCAAGGCTAACTTTTGATCTACAGGCAGCTCTGCATGAATGCGTATATGATTAAACATCGCTTTCCCAAAGTCTGAGGTTCACACACACACACAGACACACACATCCCATGAGCCAGACATAAACTCGGATGTACGGATAATGCGAACTACCGCCACACACACCCACACAGAGATGTTTGCGACTGTTTGGATTGCACCATGCGGTTTGAATTACATGGCAAGTCCCCAGCGGTGGAGGTTCTCCAGATGTGCAGAGGGCCCTGCATGTGCGGTTCTGGACCTGCACTTCCCCTGGGCCCACCGGACCCAGCCAGCGCCCCTCCCATCCGCAGAGACGTCCTCTCATTTTCACAGCCCCTCGTCCACTTCCTCACGCTACACACTCCCCACCCTCCCTTCCCCATCACACACACACACACACACACACACACACTTGTTTATCTTTCCCAGTGTACAGCGTAGCCATCCCAATGTCTGTAGCCTATCACCACCAGGAAGCTCCTAAAGGCCAGGAAATGAAGCTTAATCAAAGCCATCAATTAAGGCATTAATTTGGAGGAGATGCATGTGTGCTGATACTCACACTGGCTGTTCAGTTCCTGTTTACTTTGTTATCATTAGTCTATAACAAGCTAGTGTTGTATTTCTCTGTACTCATATTATAATTAGGCTGTAGCACGTAGACTAAACAGGCTTTCAGTACTTTTTTTTTTTTTCAGAATGAGAAGCTACATTCAGATTCTTATTTACATTCATATGCGACTTGCACTATATGGCAATATTTCATATTTTTCTAAGTGCTGTTACTTTGAGAAGCTCAACAATTATTCAGTTAATCATTTAAAACAAACAGGGCCTGTGATGAACAGCTGTAGAGTCATCAACAAACCAGAAGGTTAGAATAACCCCCACAGGACACGTTTAGGGACTTAATCAGAGGAGCACAGATGACTTCACTTACTCATAACTGTTCACCTGTGAGCCAGAAAAAGTACAGGGGCAAAAAAAAAAAAAGAAAAGTGGACATTGCTGGAGGCGCAAGGTCCTTTTCTCTTCCTTCCATCTGGAACTGTAGTTTTTTCCCCTTTCCCAGCAACTATGTTTTTATATTGTTTTCCCTCCTCTAATTAGAATCTTTAAAAAAAAGATGAATGGATAATCCAGATTCGGGAATAAATCCAGATTACACTGGTCCAATTTGGAGAACAGAAACGTAAAGCCTTTGGGACAGGGAAAGCAAGACTGACTCCAGGTAAGATGGTTTCTGTGTGGCTAAACAAGCTAACACACACACACACACACACACATAAACACACACTTAAGATAGACTGACCTACATATTAGGTCTTGCTAGACCAAATGATAAGATCGGTTAGGTTGGGTTTGTAACACCTGGGCTCAGATGTTTCTGTGCGTTCTGAGTGCATACATTTTTCTTTTAGACAGGTTCAGGCAATTTAGTTTAAGGACATACCATGAATCAAAAGCAATGCCACAGCTCGTTAACATCTGGAGACGCCTCTCTGCATTTAAACAGCTGTGCCCTTATCACACCACTGCTTTTACTGCTTGACAGCAACTGTATTCAGTTTCACCAATCAGTGAAGGTATAAGACATAGAGAGGGAAGAGAGAGCAGTTCCCGAACCCACCCTGAATGGGAGTCCACCACGATGGCCCTTGGGTTCACCAAATCCGTGTTGAACAAGACACGCCGGTCGTTTCCGTCCAGGTTTGCCGATTCAATCTTGTCCGGTGTGCTGTCCACCCAGAAGAGCTTCCGACGAACCACATCCACTGCGAGACCCTCCGGACTCATGAGGCCTGGAGAGCAGGAGACTCATTTAGAGATTATTCTATTCTGAAACATTCTAGAACGTGAATCTTAGCATTAATAAGGATGGAAGTGATGGAACCCAAACACAGCTCATGTTGTGAGGATGGGTTGTGTATGATGTTAACAGGCCTGTTATTGTATCACAGCTCCGAGTTTACAGCATGGACAGTGTATTTGTTTGACCATATTGCATGAGCTGTAGTCGGAGCTGGAAGACCACAGTTACCAGTGTTGATAAGGATCTCAGGCTCTGCTCCAGGCTCCAGTGGCGCTCTGCTAATTGTTCTTCCTGCCAGATCCGTCCAGTAAATCTTCCTCTCTCTGCAGTCGTAGTCAATGCCAACCACTATGGAGCCCTGTGGACGGACACAGTACACAATCAGTGGAGAAAGTTCACAACACCAGTGACTAACGAGTCTAAAATAGAGCAGTATCCATTATTTACAGCACAGTCTAAGGCATTAAAGAATGTCCTTCATGTCCTGTGCAGTGTACTACATTCACATGTAGGGGTGCTTTTAAACTAGAACCTCAGTACTCGGGTCTCACATGCAGGGCTAGAAGTATTGAGGATCTCTCCTTGTCGATGTGAGTGCCATTAAGAGGAAGCACTCCAATCTGCTGGCCTTGAGCGTAGAGAAGGCTGGTGCCTGAGGGAGGCGGAGTTACATCAGGGCGGGGCAATGGATGCACTGTGGGAGGGGCCACTGTTGGTATACCTATATGAGAGTCAGACAGACAAGTTTTTTTTCCTTTTTCTCTTATGGCAAAAGCAATTATATTTATGAATTCCACTGCATACTTTGCATATTGCAGACAATGACATTTTAAACATCACTTTCTTCAGAAAAGCAGATTAAAAAGGTCGACATCTTAGACGGCTTTCAAGTGAATCGCGTGTATTTTGGTGGGCACCACTCACATGCAGGTTTCACGGCGTCGTGAGAGCGAGTGCCAGGCACTTCCCTGCCATCTCGGCCCACACACCAGCAGTAGCTGCTATCTCCGTAGCACTGGACGGGGATAAACTCGCCCGCCGCATCACATTGGGGCAGGTAGTGCTGGGGACCCGGCCGACCGCCGTAGTGCTCCATCAGGCTGGCCCTCCAGCGCTCGCAAACCGTCTCCGCCCGTGCAGTGGGTACTGGCACCACTGCATGATGGGAAGAAACCACAGCGTTGAAGATCATTCGCCAGAGAATTCGACAAATACTCATACGTCTTCGTGAGTGAGAATAAAAAAGATGTTTTATTGTGGGTGAGTAAAATTCTTAGTCTTTGAAAAGAGTTACGGCAAGACACAGTCAAAGCGAAGCGACTGCAGACAAAACTGCAGTCGAAGGGCCACAACAAATTCTGAATGGACACAACCGGTCCTTTGGTGCCACTGACAAGTAGGAAAAAGATGTATGGAAACATCTTGATATTTGGAAGTCACCAAGAATGAGTCTCCTCATCAAGTGCTTTTGTTGGGTGAGCACGCCAAATTCCTCCTGCTGCCTCCATGTAGTGTTTAAAGGGTGGTGGCTCTCCTCCACCTTCTCCATCTGTCAGCCCATCTCCTCAAAAGTTCAGTGTGTGTGTTTACATTTGTTCTTTGTTTATTGCACATGAGCGACCTGCTTCAGCCTTCCAGGCCACATTTTAGTCATTTAGTCATTTCCTCTTTTTTTTGGAAAACCACATATTCGAGCAGCAAAAAGACAGCAAAAACAGGTCACCTCACAGCTGAAACCAGCCCTCAGATCACTTCAGCTATGCCAAACAGAACCCTGTGATCCAAACTGGCCCAGACTTTAGCCTGTATCTCTTAGCATTAAGCAAATTCACTGAGAAAGATGTATTAGTCCTTGATTACTACAGAAACTCTTGACAGGTAAAACTCATAGCCACAACATGAGACAACATGAGCCTCAAATTAATTGTGCTGAACTGTAGTTCCTCTGAACCAGCCTGTTTACCTGGTGCTTCACAGTTGTTATGTGGGGTACCAGGTGGGGTGCGGGTGCCTGCTCTCTCCTGCCCCCTACTGTCCACACACCAGCAGTATCCTGTG
>JAOYMR010000010.1:15602357-15616810 GCA_025802075.1 Tenebrosternarchus preto | reverse complement strand
GTGTCAAGTCGGGTGAAAAGTCAGGCAAGAGTTCTCAGATGTTTAGGGCAGAGCGCTGAAGCCCAGCGTGGTGCCCCAGGCCCCCGGGCCCCCCACCCCCCCCCCCCCCCACAACCCCCCACACCCCCCCCCCCCGGCCCCCCCCCGGGCGGCGGCGGCCCGCGCCACGGTTTAGGATGAGGGGGTGAGGGCAGCAGCTGCAGAGCTTCTCTTCTCTTCCTCCCCCATGAAGAGAGACAAGTAATACACCACAACAGGTTACACCTCCTTAGACCCCCTGCCACCTGCATGTTCCATTGGAACTGTAGTGTTGCACATCCAAACTGCGTAGAGAGTCTTGCAGTGTGACACCCAGAAAGAACTGTACTGTACCACTCACTGTAAATTGATGGAGTCTTCTGTGAGTAGAGACAGTTTGGAGTGAATCTTTCAGGCTAACCAGACAGAGCACCAGTGGTAATGAATTTTCTGCTAAATTTTCACTAATCTTAATATAACGCAGATGAGTCCTTCTTAGAAAAATGTACTTGAGACTGACTAGCAAAAGCATAAAAAAAAACTCCAAACAGTTTGCCTGATTAAACAGTGTCAAGGCTTGGCTTGCTCACACAGGAACAGATTTCCAACCGTAGGACACTGCAAAATTAAAAAAAATAAACAGAAACAGAGAGAGAGAATACAACCAATCAAAATCCTCCATTACCATAGCAGTTGTGCCCATCTCCAGTGTAACCAGTTGCACACTGACAGGTATAGAGCTGTCCGTCCCCTGGTAGACACTGCGCTGTAGTGTCACAGTCATGGTTCCCCGAATAGCAAGGGTTAAGTGTCTCCGAGAGAATAGCTGCAAAGACAGTCGAAGAAGAGAATGTTGAAATGTTAACTGGACAAACAGAGTAAACAAACGTAAGCGCTTTATTTAGCAACCGCCTAATGACTTTGAAGCAGCACCAAAGGAAATTGTGGCTTTAAAAAGGAAATGGCAAAGCTAAAGATAGGTTTTTCCTGCCTGAATAACAATGAGTGTGACCATCCTATAATTAAGGGTCGTCCTGCGTCACTAAACAGAAGCATGGAGCAGGTAGCCCACTTCAGTTCGTTCAAGGAAAATTTCCCAAACTTGGAGTGTTGCCCTCTCCCAAATCTTGCACCGAGGTGTGTAAATATCTGCCACAGTGTTTTACTGTGTTTCTACTCCAGACAGGGCTGTACTGTCAATGACATTAAAGAACCAGGCAGCTTAGTCAGCCTGTTCGCGAGTTTGGAGGCGTCCGCATAAGGCGAGGCGTGAAAGTCCGTCTCTCTCCTTCGCGCTCCTCCTCCTAAGCCAGACGGATCAGGGATTCTATCCTTACGTGACCCTGCAGGCCAAAGTACTTGACCTGGAAAGCAGTAACACTTAAGACAACACAATGTCCCCTACCCCCCCCACACACACTCTGGGATGCAGCATCTACTGCAATATGTTATAAAAAAAAAAAAAAAAAAAACTGTAACAGGATTCTGACTTCAGCATTTCCAAAAATTGCTGCATCGTTGACCAAAACTCGGGCATAAGGGCCGTCACTGACTTCTCTCTCTCCCAGCGAAATGCCTCTATTGCACACATTGAAACCAGTTCGAGTTCCGCACCTCGGGCCAAGGACCAGTTTGCTCAATTATCAAAGGCACACAGGAAGACTTTTGTTTGAAGTGAGAGACGGAGACAGTCCTCCTTTCAAAGCAGCTCCACAGGGGAGAGAGAAAAGTGGAGAGAGAGAGAAAGAGAGAGAGAGAGAGGGAGGGAGAGAAAGAGAGAGACAGAAAAAAAAACCACTAAGGGAAGAGCACCTCAGAATGAGGAGGGGGAGGCCCTGGTTCTTTTTAACCCGGCCGTTAATTAAAGGGATGTGACAGAGCAGCAGGGTAGAACGCTGGGCGGGGCTTTGGGCGGGGCTTTGGGCGAGGGGTGGGGATGGGGATGGGGGTGTTGTGAGATTAATACACCAGGTGGGAAGGAAGACCCTTTCACAAACACAAACACACTGCTTTACTCCAAAACGTTTGTGTTTTCGAGGCCTGACGAGATTAGGCCTATCGGAGGACAAAGTCCGTATGTATTAAGGCCCCAATGATGAGGCAACTTTCTCCCATGAGCAAACGCAACTATAAATTACCTCCCTTACTGAAAACCAACACCATTGCTGTTTTATCTGTATTGTTCTCTGTCTCATTTAATATAGAACTGAGGCATGGAACATCTCCAACAAGCCCAGGTCTACCACAACTAAACTCCAACAACTTCCAACACCATTCAAACGACAGCGTCTCCATTGTCCTCAGGGCATCTCCAATAAGCCACTGAGGCGTACAGCAGCTAAACACAGAAGTCTATATGCAGTACTACAAGATACGGAGAGGCTGAAGTGAGATGGTGGTCTGGAAGTGAATGAAAGCCAGGTGGCCATACATCAATGTGTGAGTAGATCATAAACAGTCTCTGTCACCATGACAAAGCAACAGACATTGCTGAGTCAGCCTCATTCAATGTCTCACATGTGCTCGATTGGCAACATATCCATGGTGACTGGTCTGGACAGGTAGAGTGAGCTCTGTTTTATCAGATGAGGATGAGGATGAGGGTGTGAGGAAGCAAAGAGCAGTGTCTCTGGGGCACAATGATGTGGCTTAGACACTTGGGGGTATCTCTCTATTCACATTACATCACTTTGCAGCTATGCCTCTATCTCCTCTCTGGTCTATAAATCTGTCACTGAGGGATAGTGTTTCTAGACATGGCAGCATAATAACAACACACTGACATCTCCGGTACTCACATTATAAGTGTCTCCCAGCTGCTGCAGTGACTCCTCCACCCCCCCAGCCCTTCTCCACCCCTCCCCCACCCATCCCAGCTAACATGACCCAGGACAACAGCGTCGTCACTGTTCATCCTGCACGGAGCCTGATCGCGTTAGCAAAAGAATGTGAGAAAGCTATGTGTGTGGATGTAAGTGCCAAATACCATGGAACATCACCATCTGCTATAGTAGAACGTCCCTCCACTCAATACACCAATCAGTGACATAAGATGTTAAGGGAGGGAAAAATAAAAAAAAAATCTCAGGGGGCTTTTAAGGTGGAACATCTGTGGTTGCTTGGCCTGTGAGAAGCGAGAAGGCCATGCATGACTGGATGTGGACCAACACGTTTTGCTTTTGGAATGGCAGGGAGATAGCTGTAGCTCTCTCTTTCTTAGCCCATGCTCAACTGTTCCAGAATACGTCTCTGAAAGCTAAAGTCTGTGGAGGTTCTGTCTGAGGAGGCTTTGAGGAGCTAAAGTCTGAGGAGGCTTTGAGGAGCTAAAGTCTGAGGAGGTTCTGAAGAGCTAAAGTCTGAGTATTTTCTGTCTGAGTAGGTTCTGTCTGAGGAGGTTCTGAAGAGCTAAAGTCTGAGGAGGTTCTGAGGAGCTAAAGTCTGAGGAGGTTCTGAAGAGCTAAAGTCCGAGGAGGTTCTGTCTGAGGATGTTCTGAGGAGCTAAAGTCTGAGGAAGTTACTCAAAAGTAATATCCAGTCGTATAATAGCATTATTGCATATCCTGGGCGCCAGCAGGAGCAAGCAGTTTGACTGAAGCAGTGAACCCACTCATGCCACCTCCCCCCTTCTATGCGTGAGACACAAATTCCTCCCTGTCCTTTCTGTCAACGAGTTAATAAAGCAACCATCCAAGAAATGAGAGTAAGGCAGGGGGAGGGGGTGTTTGAGCCGAGTATTACGAATTACCACAGACTGTTTACAAAGGCCATGTTCTTATTGAACATTCTCAGAGTTCAGCAAGGAGAAAGGTTTGACTGAGATTATAGGCAAAAAATAACTTGAATAACTGAAATGTGGTTAGCACAACATAACATATCAAAGTGCAGTCCTGAACCAAAAATGCATTTTGAAAACTGTACTATTATACGACAAAGCTCAGTGTGCACAAGAAGAGTACCTCCAACATGGCCAATCTTGTTGGTTATGGCGTATCTGAGGATGCGTTCCTCCTTGATGTACATGACAAAAATGCGCTCCACGATCAGCTGCAAGGTCTCGGGACTGTCCCGTGGCCCATGCTGGCAGTCCCCATATGTGATGTTTTGCCGGACCTGGAAGGTGAAGGTCTCCGTGCCCCTCTCGCCTGTCACCACGGTGAATTCCCGCACCGAGTTGGACGTGATCACTGTGAGAGAGGAAGAGGTTACCACCCACCACAAGTCACAAGCCAAATCCAAACATGTTCCCTTTGCTTGACCTCTGGCCCCTAAGGCCACAAAAAAGCATGAGCTCGCATACCCTCAAGCAATACACCAGTATGACAAACAGTTTATGTCTAAGGGTCATCCCAATCAGACTCTGCTTCCTCCAAAAGGAAGTGGAAAAGGCCATACTTTTTATGGTTGGAACCCTCTCCGGTTCCTGTGATCTCCAGCAAACCAGCACTGAGAAGTAGGGGAGCACTTTTATCTTATCATGACCACAGTCCACAGCAGACACTGGCAGTAAATTACACTTACACACTTAAAGAGTGAAGAACACGCTGCTTAATGCCTTTTTTAAATTGTTGTTGACCCTCAAGTGTGTACTGCTTAGACGTGCTGATGGCTTTACTACTGAGACACTCACCATTCCTTTGAGTTTCCCTGCTGAACCTAAACACAATAAACTAGCTAAAGGGGCTGAATACCAGCAACATACTGCACTTTAACAGTCTGGAACTAGATATGTTTAAGAGAAGAGAGACCTTAGACATAAACACGCCTAGAGTCTTCAGGATGTTGGCATCTACAAGTGTTCATGCTGAGGGTCTGTTTGAAAAGCTCTGTGTGCATGAATGTGGGGACCTACATGAGGGGTAGTACTGATAGGTCTCCATGTATGGCTCTATATGAGTGTGGGGACCTACATGAGGGGTAGTACTGATAGGTCTCCGTGTACGGCTCCATTTGAACAGTGGCTCCTGGGGACATGAAAGGGATGCTGCCCTCCAGATGAGTGTCCACAATTAAGTAGTTCTGGCTGTCCAACCCCTTGCCGGTCTGGACAAGGCTGAGGTGCTGATTACCAGGGTAAAAGATCACGTCAACATGACGAGTAAACTCAGCACCTGAGAGAGAGAGAGAGAGAGAGAGAGAGAGAGAGAGAGAGAGAGAGAGAGTGAAAAGCGAGAGATATAATGAGAGACTCAGAGAATGACAAAGACAGGGTGGCACTTTGCTTCTGCACTTGTCTTAGCTAGTTCTCTCCATCGATGGGTCATAAAACGTGCTCTCATTTTGCTACAAACAAATTTTTATGTTGTGTAATGAGGGCCAGATGAGGGTTATGACCCTTGTAATGGTGCCTGATGGAAACCCGAGTGGTTTTCAGAGCCAGATTTTTTTTACTAATACTGAAAACACACAAGCATGGAGCACCTGACTTAAATTAAGTTTAGGGTGGAGAACATGTTGCTCAGGCCTTTAATATCAACCCAGCAAAAAGCTCCAGAGAGACCCCAGCTGTGAGGCTCCGAGTTTATATTGCAAAAGAGAAAACCGCTCTGAACTTTAAGTTATTCGCAGCAGGAGGGCATACGTTAAACAAACATAGCATAATAAAACCAGCAGGACACAGCATGGCTGCCTCACCGGTGATATTGAAGCCATTATGGCTGCCGGGGAGTTTCAGGGCAAAGAGCCAGCCAAACAGGCCGCCAATGGGCGCAACGGGCATCAGCGCCCAGCCCAGCGGCTCCGGAACCTCGCTGATGGCCGTGTACGCACGGCCGTCTCCCACCACCACGTAAGTGTGGAGGTCAATGTTGTTCAGCCTAACCGGGGTGGAGCCCACAGACACGCTGCCGTTGACCTTTCCGTTCACACGCTGGGGAGCCCCTGGAAACAAGAAGAACAAAAAGAAGAACCGCAAGGTCGAAATCGTTTCATTGGCTGTTTATTAAACTTATTAAGAGGTCAAGTTTGGGTTTGATGAGCAGCTGCAATGTTCTTGTAGAGTTCATAACTGGATGTACATAATCATTCAAAGTGCTGATTCAACATTGAGGATTTTTCTGTCTAGTTCAGGTTCATAACATAAAAGTAATCTTTAGGATTTAAGTCCAAATGTCTGAATGTTCTAATAGTTCATGCCAACATATACAAATAATTGAGCTGAAGTCTTTTACTTTTTAAACCTAAATCCAAATACTTCACTCCAACCAGATGGATTGTATTTAGTGATAAGAAATGTGCTGTAACTGCATTTTTCTGTATTCTCCCTTCAGTTCTCTTCACACAAAGCTTCCACTGTATACTCACATACAACCACACATACACACACACACGAACACACACACAGACACACACACACACACGCACACAAATATTCCATAGCCATGGAAGATTTTTGCCACAACAGTCTCTCTCCAGAAGAAACATCTGTCATCCAGTGCTGCATAAACCTAAAAAATGTTTTTTTGTTTTTTTTTAAGGGGTATAAGGCCATTGTCAAAACGGATCATTCTCTATGCAGTCTTCTATTTTAGATAAGCTTCTCGGAAGTTCAGTGTGATGTCACCGTGGTTAGGAAGTTGTTGTGGAATCTCTACCTGAGAGCTGTTGAGTGATTCACAAGGGTTCATTTGAGCTCTTAAAACAGAATAGATTCATTTGAACTTCAATCCAAAAACACAGCCATGTTTTGATGGCAATATATTTGAAAATAGATGTTCGTTCCTGTATGTTTCACACGAGTGGCAGATGTGCGCAAAATGAACCAGTCACTGACACAAGGGCCTTGTGTTGAGAACCGGAGCCATATCAGAGATGTTGATTTCACAGAAAGTAACCGGATACAAGACGCCATTGTCTAAACTGGCCTGTTGGTCTGTGACCTGGCCAGGTTGAGGTGTATCCAAGACAACCGCATGTACATTGAGAAAATACCCATGTTCGCAATACGTCTTTACCTGTATAGCTCAAGAACAGCCATCACATTTATATTACATACATAATAAATGCAGGAATAGGAATTGAACAGTTTGGGGATATCCGAGCAGGTCTTCCATACTTGTTGACACGCACAGATCAAGAACAGGTAGGCTCCTACACCACGCCTTCTCCATAATCCTTTACCCAAGCTTACCATTTGGCAGGCAGTGCCGGCCGTTGCCGTAGAAACCGGAGAGGCAGTGACAGCAGTAGCCCGACGGGTAGTCCGTGCAGTGCGCGTTCTGGCTGCAGCGTTGCCGAAAGTGAGCGCACGTCTCTTTATTTTCAGAAAAATAGTGGATAACTGCAAGATAAAGAGAGACGTACAGAGCAAGAAAAAAGAGAGCGACAGAGTGAGAGAGAGAGAGCAGTAAATATCAAGAAAGAGCAGTAAATATCAAGTTTAAACCTGCAAAATCCCTTTATTAGGCTGTTCATCATAGATTTGTAATTTTTGCATTCATAATAATTTTATCCTAGCACACTCACTAGAAGCTGGGAAAACCCACGTAAATGTGATCTGGACATCAACAAAAAGAAGTCTGACTGTTGCAGCAGTGAAGGTAGGGCAACGGAGAACGATCTCTCATGCAGGAGACAGCAGAGCACTACTGTCCAGAGGTCATTAATAGAGAAGGCATTGGCTCCCTGCCAAACACAAGGCTGATGTCATAGTGTACACCTGGACGTCTGTTTCCCTGCAGATTTGGCAGGGGCTGGCTCTTGGAACAGAGAACATGCATGCACTCATGCAAAAGGCACTGAGCCCTTAACCTGGTGGAGTGAAGATGATGAGATGCTCTCCAAAGCCTGGCCAATTCAAACGGGACACTCAGCTCGAACACGCAGGAGAGGATGAATTGTTTCAATTACTCGCCTTGCTAAGCCTTTGGCTGAAGGGCTGAAAGCAAACAGACTGGCACAGGTTGTGCCGGCCTTGAGTCTGAGAAAGTATTTGTTTCTTTCTCTTTGAGGTCTAAGGAGGAAGGGCAGGGGGAGTGGAGAATGGGGGAGACTGAGCAGATGTTGCAATTAAGGGCATCTGGAATTTAGAGAGACAGCTGTAGGAGGAGGATAAAAAACAGGGAAGGGTGAGGAAGAGTATAAATGCATATGTGACTTTCCAGTACTGGATGTAGACTCACCTCCGGAATCAATATTAACATCTTCATCCACGTTAACCACCTGGCCGTTAGGGGTTTGGGGCACAGCACCATCAGCGTGGACAGGGTACAGCTCCAGCAGCGTATGCTCTGGAACTGGGTGCTGGGCTTCAGCCGCCTCCTGTGGTTCGGACTGTGCGTACGGTCCAGGAGCTGATGCTACTGACGCAGTGTCGTGTGTTTGGGTGTCGGAAGTAAGAACACTATCGCCACCGTATGGCTGCCAAGGGTTGGAGTTCGGGACGGCCTCCGGGTTGACAACTCCTGACGGGGAAATATCCTGGTCCGGCTCCGTGAACTCCGGAACAGTGGGATTCTGGAAATCCGGATCGACGGTGTAGTCGTGCTCATCATCAAAAGATTCATCCCTCTCCGAGTACTCCTCCTCCGAGTACTCAGGGGTGGTGCGGAATTCCTCCACTTGCTTCCCAGTTTGTGCGGGAATTACATTGTCAAAAGAGTATGCGCTTCCAATGTGGAAAAGCCAAACACCTGGCACTCCACTATTACCTCTCCTGAAGGGAAATAACAACAAATAGTAATATAGAGTTATGAAATATGAAATATGGCATTTTTATGTGTAGCCCCAAGGTGCTTACTGGTACAGGTTCTTCACGCTCTGCTCTTTGCTGGTGACGCTGTAATGAGGCCCTTCGGCACGGGCGAAGATGAAGTAAGGAATCTCTCCCCTGGTGAAGCCAACGCGAGCGGGCAACTCAATCTCCACGTTGAACGTCTCTTTAGGCCGCGTCCCGAAGAACTGCAGGCCATCTTCTGGGTAGAGGAACAGGGCGTAGGTGTTGACCTCATCGTAAGCCACCACCGCCTGGAACGTGTTAACCTACAGAAAAGCAGGGGGTGGGGGGAGGAGTGGGTATGGAGTGTGATAAACATCAGTTCATTATTCAAATGGAAGTTGTTGCTGCTTTATCTTTTCCTGAGGGCGTTCTGTGTTTGCTGGAGGAACAAAAGCTCTTTCACCACTTGTGTGTTTTTTTTGCTGTACTCTAATGAATGGTGCAAACAAAAATTTCAGTGAGTCTCTCATACTTGTCTGTCAGTTATCGACTCCAACAACTTTAGTGTTGATTTCTGCCAAAAGGCACCATTTATTTCCATTCATTCCTTGTTTAAAGATCTCCTGCTACTACCTTGTACTAGGACTGAATCTGTATTGGGTGTGTCCCACATCTTCACAGTTGTACCATTGATTTTAGAGGGTGTGGTATCTCACCTAACGTGCCTCACACCATGTAAATCCCATTCTTTTTGCTCCCCTGGATTCACACCCTTTCACCAAAGGCTATCCAGACCACTAAATCCACTATCTTAAGTGTTGTAAATGTGGATGGCTCGTCTGTGTGCTTTGGCGTACCGTCGTCTGTGTTTCATTCCCCGGTTCGTGCCACGAAATCCTGGGACGGCCAAGATCAGAGAGAAGTCAATGTGAACCGTGACCTCAAACATCCTTTCATGACCACCCACTACCACTGCTGGACTGCAAGCAAAGTTACTAGCAAAATGTCTCAACATGGATATTAAAATGACATCCAACCTCTCCTGTTCCCCCACACACTCTGCCTGTTCTGTCTCACGCGCAAAAGGGTCTGGGTGAAATTCCTCTCCCTCCCCAGTAATCCAAGCTGACATCCCCTTGTGGAGCTATCACCTCCATCACCACCATCACAAAACAACACCCCCACAAACCCCATCAAAGGGTGACAACACTGCATCTGGCTTCAAGAGAACCCCAGGCTATCTAATTCCAAACCATACCCCCCCCCAGTCCTTACCACCATCACCTCCTACCCCTGACTCAAACTCCTAATTACAAGAACATACTGCCTCCGAGTGCTGTAGGAACACACCCATAAACAAGATTGTTCAAAGATGTTATTGTAAATAATTAGGCTCCCACTTGTCGTGAGGCCAAGGCACAGTGAGGCTTGATCAGCCAAACTGGAACAGTCCTGATAGACATGGGACTACAGTGAGATGAGAGCGGCATCGCTGTTCTCAAGCCGGACATCCACAGTTTATTTGTTCAAGGAGTAGCACCTACAACAAGGTAATTCCCCTTCCATCTCCACCAAGGCAGCTGACAGAGACTGGGGGGCTGGAGACCTCAGCTATGATAAAAACTGATTCAGTCTCATAGGAAAACACGAGGGACCATCCAAAGTACTACACCCCCACCCCTCTCCATTAAGGCCACGCAAAAGCTTGAGCAAACGGAAATGTGGTAAATGAACTGCTGGATGTGCTTTTCCTCGAAAAAATCTCCCACAGCTCAGAGTGCTTTAGCTGTAATCAATTGCAGTCCTGTAAGCAAACATCGTCAATGATAGTAAACAGCTCTGAGGGATCTCGGTAAAGCGGGATTTTGCCGGGTCAGTAACAGTAACTAAGATTAGGGCTCTCACCTGTCGACACTTCAAGAGCTGCCCCATGAAGTGGAAAACCTTCGGCAGTCTGCACTGTTTGCCTATTTGTCAACATAATTAACTACAGGAGCACCTTATCTGACCCCCTGCAGAGACACAAAGTTGTCCTCAGATGTGACAGATTACGAGCTATTACAGCATATCTTAGGGCAAATTAGGCTCCGTGAGAATCTCCCGAGCCGACAAGACCTACATGTTTGAATGAGTAGTTACTCAAGCTCAGTTTATGTGCCGTCTGGAGTCTAGCAGGACTCTTAATGACCCGTGCGGACGTAAACTCGTGAGATTTCCTTGTGAAGACTAGAATCGCACTGTTGTCTTAACCAATAAATAACAAAAGACATCCGTGCAGTACAGCTGTCTTTCCCCACTGGCCTGGAGGAGAGAGCCAAACAAGCACCCCGAGCAGGAACGACACAAGTGCTCATTCACCCCAGTTCTCTGGAGGAACCTGACAATATTCAATACGGTGCTCCGAGTGTTTTTCCCCTCATCAACTGGAGCTGAAATTAATCCAGTTCAACAATGGGCCCCCTGGCTGACAGCCCCCAACCTCAACATGTGGACTTGAGTTCACCAAATGCGCTCAGTATGCAAAACATAAAAACCAAATTAATTTTAATAAAACACACAAAGTTTCCATTACTTAGACTCTTACTACCAAAAAAATAGAAAGAAATCCGCCATCTGAATATTATATAAATCTCTCAAACATGTTAAACTAAACCCAGGATCTTGATTTTTTCACCAAAACAGCTTGGGCCATCCAGTTTCTCATGTTTGGTAAGAGAAGATTTTGCAACCTTTAGTTACTGACAGCAGCTAAAGAGTACACATACATCTTCAGGTCCACCTCTAAAGAGTACACACACATCTTCAGGTCCACCTCTTTCCCACCACTTTTTCCTGTGAACTGCAAATGGAAATTAGAGGCCAGAGAGCTGCTGGGATGGATTAGAAGTTAGTGAGGAGCAGCACATTGTGCACAGGTGCCCTGTGGGCTTACAATTACCACAAAGGGGGACTGGGGTTAAAGTTGGGAGGGACAACTGATGCGCTGATAACCTGTGCCTCCAGGGAGCATTAGGTGAAACAGGACTTCAGGGTTACACAGGGTCAATACCAGTGAATTCTTACCCGGCTGGATGACTCAGAGCTGCGCTCTTCATAGGCCGCTACGTTCTCCCAGGTGGCGATGACCGCATGAGTAGGGATGAAGACTGTTCCAGGAAAGCCCCTCTGTACCTCCGTGGCCACTCGGTTCAGAACACCAGGAGACTCCGTCTGACGATAGTAGATGGTTCCCCTTCCATTACTGGTGTCGATGTCAGCCAAGAAGGGAGCGATGACGGGAAATTCGGTGGGGAAGCCGTCATCAACATACTGCTTCTCCATGGGTAGATCCTGAGTGGAGATAATTCCATTGGTAGCCACCTATAATGACAGAACAAACACATCGAGGGTGAACAGGTCGAAAGTGATTCAGTTCTAATGAAATGTGTGTACATCCATCCAGGGTCACACCAGTACTGGCATCATTAATTTAATAAACCTCAGTGTGTATTTCAAATAGTGTGTATTTAAACCTTACACAGCTAGGAACATTGAGTGACAAAAAATTATTAGAAAATCATTGGAAAAACATAATTCCATGAAACAACCCTCTCTCTCTATGTGTATGTGTGTGTGTGTGTGTACACACACACACACACACACACACACATAGAGAGAGAGAGAGAGAGAGAGAGACGTGCGCAAATTCGACATAGAACAGACTTCCTGAGTCAGGAATCCTCCCAAATGAATGACTGACCAAATGACCAAAAATTAGTTTGTAGTCGTGCAACGACTTTCCGGGGGGAAAAACCGTTACAGTAAGAAGAGCATCAGACTAGTTTCGTTTGTTTATATACTGTCATAAGGTTTTGTCTCTTTTATTACAAAAATACTGTTTGTAAACTCACGTATAGGTTACTGAAAGACGTCTCATAGAAGTACATGGGTTTCGTCAGAGTCAACACTTTGGAAGTCTCATCGTCTCCCTCTTGAAGACGTAAATCGCCGTGAAGTGTCCCATATGGGAAAAGGTCTTTCCTCTGGATTGCTGTGACTGTCCATGAAACGCTGAGGAAGAACACCGCTAGTTTGTCCAACATCGTTATTGCTTTATCGACAGCAGTTTAACATTGAGCCAAACTACCAGTCCGCCGAAGTACCACCGCTCCGTTACGTTGGAAGTTTGAGGGGATTTCTAGTTTATATCAACCCCTGCCTCTGACCCAGGCTCCAAAGTCAAAGGCGGTCTTAGACAAGACAAGGAGACGATTGGCTGTGGTCCCCAATGCACCCGACACCATCGGCTTTTTTTAATTTAAACTTGGAGAAAATAAAATTATGTAAAATATCAAGTTTTGCGAGACATTTTAGAAGAACATTTTTTACAACATTATCCTAAATACTTGCCTGTTACTTAAAATGGTTGTGAAGCCATTCCCTAACAAAAAAAAAACAAGAAACAAAAAACAATAATGATAATAATCGTAGTTATTATTGTTATTATTATCATCATGCTGCATCAACTCGTTTTATTTTAATTTAGTATTAAGTTTAGCAAAATATGGCATGATTATACCTCTGAAAAGCTCGTTCGCTGTGTGAATAACATTCTCTTATTAGTGAGATATAAGATATGTGATTATAACACTCTTATAACAGTCTTATTATAACAGTCTTCATAGCAGTTTTCGCGTTATGCTTATAATAAACCGTTATATGTGTTTTTTTACTTAAAGTATTTAAATAGTTTTAATGTAAGGAGCGGCCCCATTTTAAGGAAAGAACTTTAAGAGGCTTGAATTTCAAATGAACACCAATTGTTGTAGCAGCGGTATTAATTAATGAAAAAACATGACAGACGCGAAGTATTTCTTCGACCCTGAAGTATTTCTTCGGGCGTGTAAACCGTACTTGTGCTGCCATCTTGTGTCTAATTTAGTTTGTTTTACGATAATAAAGTTGGTGCAACAGTTTAAACAATGTAATGTCAAATATTGCCTAGGACGATAGAATGATAGAATAATAATAGAATATATTCGCATATATAAATACTTAAATTTCTCATGATCAGCAGGTCTGTGGCTCTAATCAGCAGGTCTATGTGCCTGGTTATGGATCAACTGGAGAAGCAACCCAGACCCTGTCAGCCTCAGTCTGGAAGACTGTTCTACCTGGGGCATCTCGTCAAACTGTGCCACCCTGGAGGATATGGTGGCTAACTACTGTAGCACACATTATTGATGTAACTGCTGAACTCAAACAGCTGATACCAATGATCTTCCAGGAGTTTTCCCTGTGCCAATACTTCCAATCTTCAGTTATATGGGAAGGGCTCCCTGGGGTTTTCCCACCCTTCTTTCTGTCCAAGTATGGGAAAGGACAGGAATTGAGGTCCAAAACTGAGATCGGACAACAAAGATTCAAACACAGGCAAATAGGCTCACATGGATTAGACTAAAGACATCAGACACCCCCTCAGAAACAACAAGACAGACTTTGCCTTAATACAAAGACTGTTTAAATACACTGCATTTAAAGACTTCATATACAGATAATGTGTAATAACTGCAATTCTAAAACTGCAAAGGATGTAAATGTAAGTTGCTCAGGACATGTATGTATAGGGATGTATATATATATATATACATGTATGTATAGGGATGTGTATATGTATACATGTATGTATAGGGATGTGTATATGTATACATGTATGTATAGGGATGTATATATATATATACATGTATGTATAGGGATGTGTATATGTATACATGTATGTATAGGGATGTGTATATGTATACAT